>CM021109.1:377129050-377305265 GCA_007115665.2 Sequoiadendron giganteum | reverse complement strand
TTGATGTAGAAGAGCTTGAACAAGCAAGAGAGCAAGGAGAGAATGAAGGTTGAGAGAGTGAAGTTACAAGAATGAAGCTAGATTGAGAGAATGAATTAATGAGAGAGAATAATATGAGTTTGAATGAAGAATTTCATGTAAGAGGGTTGTTTTCCAGTGTTCCTATGATTGCAAAGGTGACACACTTTATGGGAAGGCGGAAGTGTAACTTCCCAATGATCATAGGATCAAGAATCTTGTCAAGAAGTTTATGCGACGTGTGGATTCCTGCTCAACGTAGAAGCATCCCAGACAAAAATTCCCCCACCAACAAAAAATGACAAGGTCAAGGAAAAAAATGAAGGCTATAGGGATGGGAATTCGCATTATCATCTTATTAGGCTAAATTGAAGGTTGATGTAATGTGAAATTGCATAAGGGTGCAATTTTATGACATTACACAAGAGCATCTAAGTGTGCACAAAAGAGAACCTGCAAATAAAAAGGGTGTGCAAACTAGGACACACACACATGAGGCAAGAATCATTGGGATTTGATACTGTCATGGAAGAACAATCAATTGACAAAGGTGTGATAGAAAAACAAACGCACTCACAACCCACCCATGGAACTTTATATCATAGTGCAAGTACAATAGGAACAACAGGATGTGCGAAATCTCCAAAAAGCATACACTAGAATAACATGTTATCTTAATGTGTCTAAAAAGAGAAATTACATGCAAAATATGTCTACAATTCCCTAATAGGACAAAATATTAGAAATACATGTAGAGCAGCCTAAAACAAGTCATCCCACACAAATATACAATTTTTAAGAGCTACATCTAGGTAATTCAATAGAATGTGAAAAGACAAAAAATGAATAAAATTTACTTGGAGAAAAATATGGAAAAGGTGCATGGATGGCTATTAATAGCTCTAAAATACTTTACCAGTTCCATTGGAATCACAAAAAAGTAGAGACATAGGTCAAAAGTTGTGATCTTAGGAGTGAAAATAACACCTCTAACTTCGACAAGAAAAAAATTATACTAGCAAAAAAATATGGTGATAATACCTATACCATTGGAAACTACGCGGAACCATCTTTGTGATGATATCTCATTCACCAAATTTCAATATTGATACCCAAGATATGGCCAAAAGAAAAAAATATCTCTTTTAGGGTCAAAGGGGGCTTGTAGAGGCCCTGCCCTATGGTCGTATTGCTAATGTCAACATGATGTCAATGGAACATTCTTGGGGGATATTCCCCTATCGTCGGTAAAAAACATGTTGGCCCAAAAATCAAAGATTTTCAAAATATGCTAAAATATGTTGGAATACTTTAGTTGTGTTGACTACTAGGAAAAGATGATGTTAAGTGGATTTAAAATAAGATAGAAAAATTATTAAGGTTTCCAGATGGCCTACCACCACTAGTAGACCTTAAGGCACTAGTGTCGGGTGCTATGTATAGTGTCAACACTAAATATAGTATCAACACTATATATAGCACCAATGCTATATATAGCATTGGGAGCTATATTTAGTGTTAAGTGCTATATTTAGTAGAAAGTGCTAAGCATTTGGGCACTATAAATATATATTTTTAATTTATTTTTTGAAAAAATCTGTACGATAGACCATACAAGAGTTGTGTAGGCCCCTGTTAAAAAAATTGCCTCAAAAGTTCCTGATGTCAAAATTGGGAAACTTTATAGTCAAAATTCATCAAAAATGTGAGGCCCTTTTTGTGCTAAAATGAACCAATAAATTTTGCAAATCCAAAATTTACAAAAAAAAGCAAAGGAGATTCCAAATTTGAAGCCTATAAACCTAGTTGAAGAAAACCCTCAAAATTTGAGAAATGGTTCATTGAATGCATACTCTAATACCATGCTAGAATTATGAATAAACATGAGACACAATATCAAATAATGAACAAAAACACCTTCCACACAAGAGAGATGCAAATAATAATTTGTTATATCATTAACAAGAAAAAGTTGCAAAATAAACCTCAAGAGTCTTCATGAGATAATACAATGAGGGTGAGTGCTTTATAGGAGCAACCCTAAATGATAAAGGGATTAGATAACGACAAGTTTCATCATCTTATGTGATGAGAAAAAATGATCTTATAATATATTAATTTAGTTAATAGAGGCCTTTTTCTCATGACATATTCTAGCTTTTAGATCCCTCCATTTACACCCACGATCTTCTATCCTCCGCATAGGCCAAAGTCAAATTCTAGGCTTAAAGGGGTCAATAGAAATTTTTTTATTCAATCTCTTAGTTGAGAAGGATGATTGAAAGGCTGATCAGCCTGCCTTAAGTTTCCACAAATTCAATCGTAATACTTTGATCTTCTAACAAATAAATTTTTCTATATGATATTGGTGGTGGCTTTATTGGTTTTGTTTGCATGTCATGGAAAGACAACTCTCAACCTCCACTAGGCTCAAAGTTCTTTACACAGACCTAAGGCACAAAGGCCCAACCATACATTATTTTGTCAACCATGGATCTTCCCTTTGGAGGTAAGTGATTAGCTTGAACCCATTCTAATGCCTTCAATGGTCCTCTCATAGGATTTTATGGTGACAACCTACACATGCATGTAGCTTGCTAGCCATGTTTCCTCCAGCGTACCCAAACCCAATCCAAGTGCAACGACTTTATCCATCATTGCCCTTTGACTTAGGCTTCTAACTCCACACATGACCTCCATCAATCTTCCACACCCATTATTGCAATAAATTGACCTTCTTTAAGAAATTAAAGGTTCCCTTGTAGACTACTCACCTTACCACAGTTTGCACTTATTAAAGAATCCCTTGAATTATTTTGACTTAGATTTCATAATCTTATATGGGGTATTTATTGTACTATTTTTTGTAACTATCCAATTTAACAAAATGGTTAATGTTTATGTAAAATATTAAGTGCTCAAAGGAGGGTCGATTTTTTTTGCAATAAACTAACAAAATGATCCATTTTTTTGTTTTTATATAGCTTGCGAAGGGGGGGTGCTTTTTCAATTGTAAATGGTCATTGGAAAGTTGTTTTTGAAATTGACATTTTAGCATTGAGATGTTATCAATTTTTTGTTGTTTAGTATCAAATTTTAACCTTAAAAATAATATTTGTAAGTGTATAGGAGAAAATTTGCACCACTCACACAAATTTCCCTTTTACACATCCTCACCTTAGAAAACCAAATCTAAATGCCAAATTCCACATCAACTAGCTGCTTTCCTTCCACTTGGCATCTATCCTTTGTGTCGGTAGAAGAAAATTTTTCAAGGATGCACACATGACTTGCAGATGTCCGCATAATGCACAGACATCCACATGGTGCACTTACGTCCCTGACGGATTCCTACATTTGAAGTTGGCATAGGCATTACACTTTCGATTGGGGTCGATTTGTAACATCCCTCTTCGACCAACCAACCCCAAAAATGGCAGATTCTTCCCTCTTCTCCTTCAAATTCATCCCTTCTTCATTCATTTCATCTCTCTTAGCATATCAAATCTCTTGACAAGTTACAACACTTTTCATTCTCAAGTAGCACTTCAACACTCCATTGCAACAACAACACTTTGTCAAATCCATAAAGAAAGTGTGAATCAAGCCATTGCAATGTGGGCTTGAGGTCTTGCGAGGCCTCCCTTCATCATAGTCGTGGTTGTGGTGACTATTCAAGCCTTCTTTCTCCCCCATTGGCTAGTGAGCTCTTGGTGGAGGTGGTAACATTTCACTCCTCTCCTTTATGATTTGGTAGAGTGGCTCTTTACTATTTTGTAGTGTTATTTGGATTCCTTCTTTCTTTACTTCTTTATCACATATTTCTCTCTCATTGCTATTTGGCTATCCGTGGAGGTGGAAACACCAAAAAACCCCAACAATTTTCCCCTATTTCTTGTGTGTGGGTGGACATTCTTTTTGGAGCTAGCTGGAAAACTGGTGTCTTGGTGAGATCCTCTTCATTATCTTAGCTCTTATATATTTACTTTGTCATATCTATTTGTACCTTTCCTACTTTGTAATTTTGTTGTGTTCTCTTAGAAGTCACTAGCTAGGTCGTCAGCTTGTTTTATGATAGTTCATACTGTATTTTTGGTCCTTTGGTCATATAGATGCCAGCGCACCTGAGAGACACTAGCACACTACATTTTCATCCCAAAACCACACTTTTGTCCTCAGGTAGAGAGCTACCTTAGGTATAGTGTTGAACCCGAAAACTGGCTCACCTAGCCCCAGTTTAGATCTCGGGTCTGAAGGGTGATTGAAGGGCCTTATATTCCTCATCATTCTCATCCCCTATTTCAAAACACCCCTTTAGAGTGAGGTAAGTTAGGGCAGTCTACCACTCTTGACCCTGCATGACCTGGGGCCTTGAGGTGGTTGGTCCCCCTCTCTTACATTTTTGGTGAACCCAACATGAACCAACAACTGCCCACTCATTGGTGTTGAAGCTTTTCCCTTGTACCTTGTGGTCATTTTGCCCCTAAGTGTTGTGAAGTTTTATGATCATCACAACCTAGTCCATGACCTCTGGGTATATTTTTAGGAGAAGTGTACGACGTCTTCTGATGTAGAAGACAAGGGTCACCTCTAGTTTCTCTACTAGCCTTTTTTCCGGACTTGAGATTGGTCATTCTACCCAGGACCAACTGTCATGGGGCGAGCTAAGATTCTATGATGAGACTAACCACATCCCCATTCCTCGCATATCCTACACCATCATTAGTAGATGAGAAAAAATTTGTTCACATTCCTTCAGAATATATCTCTACCCTTAGCAAAGGGTTGAGTGACTTCGAGAATCACTAGGGAAAGGACCTGAAGCTGGCTAGAGCTGCTAAGGTTATTAGAAAAATCAAGTATGTGGTGGGAAGAGACTGAATAGGTATATAACTCCTAGCTAGCCTCTCTAGTTTGAATGAAGCTTGTGCCCCTTCAAACAATGCTAATCTTGTACAAGGGGCCGCTTTCAAGGAGCATGAGAGATAGTTAGGAGTGTCGATGCCTCCCATGTATGTGTACATGGTGGACACGGTCCCTTCAATCAGTGTCCCCCTACCTCCGAGAGATATGAAACTATCAAAGTAAACATAATACCATTAGGCTTCAGTTTCACCCCTCCTATCACCTCTAGTGGTGGAGGTTTTGGCTGGCTAAGTGGTGAGAGCTTTGGTAGTGGCGGTGGCTTTGGCAGAAGGGGTAGTGCTGGAAAAGGTGGTTCTAGTGGAGGCCATGGTGGTGGCTTTGAAAGCGGAGGTGGCTTCAATGGAGGCCATGTCGGTGGTGGTGGCCTCAGTAGTGGCTCCATTGGTGGCCATATTGGCACTTCCAGAGGCGGCTCCGATGGTGGTTTTGGAGGAGGTTCCATTGGTCCTATGTCATCTAATGACCTTCTTCTAAACACCCTTCTTTCAAAATATGGGAAAGATGCAAAGCCAACAGGCCAGTCTCTCCCAAGCCTCTACATAGCCTATCTTTTAGCCCTTCTTCTGGCATAGCCCACTATCAGTATCAATTCTAAATACTCCTTTCCCGCAAGAAATGGAGATTCCCAAATTTGAAAAATATAACAGCAAAGGGGACCCACAAATGCATGGCCCACCTTCAACGCCCTATGTATATATTTCTTCCATCATGATGCATTGATGGTGAAGCTATTCCCTCAATCTCTCAAGGATACAACACTTGAATGGTATTGTTCCTTGCCTAATAACTCTATTTTCTCATTTGATCAACTTGTGAATCAATTCTTATGAAAATTCCAAGCTAACATCGAGCTGAAGCTGACCTTTTCAGATCTCAGACGATGCAAGCAAGGGGATAATGAAAAGATTACTAATTTCATAGTGTGGTACCAAGTGCTCTTTTCACAAATATCATATTTGTTTCCCGATTCTGACATATAGAAGGTATTCATAGGGAACTTACAGAGGCCTTGGAAAGAGAAGTTCACCCTTATGAAATACCCTTCTTTTGCACATCTATGTAAAATGTTATGAAAATATCAACAGATGGTAGTCCAGTTCGGGTCATGCTACCATTCAAAAGGGAAGTCCATTGTATCAATCTCTGGAAAAGGTAATATCAATATCTAGAAAAGGTAAGGCTGTTGTGAATATAGTAGCCGCTGTGAATGATAGCGGTCTTAGATGTAATTGAAAGTTGAGAAAGTTGGCAGAATCTTATTCTTCCATCCTACAAAGGTTGCTGAAGGAAAAGATCATAACTTTGGAGAACCCTAAGCCTCTCAAGAAACCCTACCCTAGTTGGTACGATGCGAATACCTTCTGCCAATACCATCGAGTTAATAGACATGACATCAAATGTCGTATGCAATTGTGTCATGAGATATAGGACTGCATCGAGGATAGTACTATCTACCTTGATGGAAGCAAACAAATCAATGGCAAAAATGAATAGTGAGTTGTGGATATACACAAACCCATTTTTGTCGTATTCTTCCAACATGATTATCGGTCCCTCTGATTCTATCACTCAGCCTAAGGCATATGTTAGCATGGTTACCATTACTCCCTCTGTGTAGCCTGTGATTGACTCACCGGATGTGACATTCACACCACAAGATGTGCCCTTGAATAACAAGCCCTCTCCCCTTTACATTCCCACTCACCTCAATAGGAACATTATGACAAGGGTCCTAGTTGACCCTGCGAGCCGAGTGAATGTCATTATAGAAGAGACATTATGGCTTAATTCATTTCATAGAGAGGAGTACGAAGAAACAAATTCCATCATCCATACAGATGATGGCCTTGCTCTTAAACCTTATGGTTTGATAACTTTGTCCATCCTAGTTGGACCTAGGACCATAGATACAGTTTTTGATGTTATTCTGGAGTTGAATTTGTTCAGAGTGAAGTTAGGAATACCCTGGCTAGCTTCCATGAATGGAATCACCTTCGTCATCCACAAATATTTAAAGTTCTCCCATGAAGGTGTTGTGCACATAGTGCATGATACCAAATATCAGCCTTTGGTATCTTGTGGGGTATATTCATGGGGTCACTTTTGGCCCACCCCGGTCAGTCTGCTTCCCTCGAGGATGGACCTACTTTATACAAGCTATGTGAAGTATAAAACCAGGGGCAAAGGAAATCCGAATTTGACCCTTCTGGTAGTACAACAACAAGTTACCTCCTCTTCTCGAAAGGGAAAAGAGAAGCTGCCCCATTCTTGGAATGCTCTCCTACCCCCCTTTCTAGAGAAGAGTTTTGGATGGATATGCCTAGTTTTTACCCTCTGAGTTTGATGATACCACCTTGGCAAAAAGCCAAGGTTCAGATATTAGATCTCGCTACCAAGCCTTCTGGACCTTGGTACTACCTATATGGTAGAAAGAAAGGTCCCCAAGGAGAGTCATCCATGCCTTGGCCTCCGCGGCCTCCCACCACCTCTACTCTGAAAGTAGTAAATGGGAAGAGGCCCACTGTCAAGGCATTAGAGCTTATTCCCCTAGCTATTTCTCAACCTGCTCCTCCTACTACTATCCAAGAGTTTTTCCCTCCACTAGAAACAACTATGGTAGACACTCACATGGCCGAGCAAGAGCCTTTTGTCCCTTCACAAATTCTAGCCTCTAGCTCAAAGAGTCATAGAAACTATCTTGCACGTGAACACAAGCATTGGTGAAAGGCTCTCATGGCTAAGAAGGTTGCTTTGTAGAGAAAGGATGAGGAGATGACCGCCCCTACTTCAGGGCCTCCTACCGTGTCCTTCTCTCTCCTCTCCTCTATTTCTGTTCAACTGAACTTTGTATCACTTTTGGCTCCTGTTGTGAATGCACCTTAACCAAAAAGGGTGTAGGTGTTCATCGATCCTTTAGTTGAGCTACCCTTGTTGATGTCTCTTCTGAACGTCCCTCCTTTTCTGAAACCCATAGATATGCTGAATACTTTAGTGGTATTCATTGTGGTTTTCTCATTCCCCTCTTCCTCTATGCCTCTCACTTTTTCTGTGGGGAGTTTGAATCCCCCAACGAAGCAGAAGGTAGAGGTTGGTCCTTCCAGCAATGGAGGGCATACGAGGAGCCCACCCTCTCCGAAGGGTGGTCCTACGCTGACTTGTTCCATCCTAGTAATGGAACCTTCCCTAGCTTCCCCTAATTTTGTCACCACTCTCGAATCACTCGATGAGCCTAGCGGTGAATCTCAGGCACAACCATCTCCATCCATTGAGGTACAAAATAAAAATCTAGTAAAGTGCATGTATAAATCCTTGGATGAAGTTCCAACCTTTTCAGCGATTTTCACAAAGTCCCTGACCCTAGGTCCACAAGAGCTTGGTGGAGAAGACCTTGCGGGGGCTCCTTCCTTAGCCCTTGTTGCGGGAGGGTCAAAAGCTCCTCCCCTTAATATTCCACCACTGGAGGCTCATTCTCCTTCCCCTTATGATGATCTAGAGTAGGAAGCGAATGACCTCTTGGTCAATCAGTGTTAGGGCGAGGCCCCTTATTTATCTTTAGATTAGAGGTGTGTGTGTTGTGATGTGTTTCCCCCACGATCGTGCTATGTGTTCCTAGATGACCCTTGTCACCCTTATTGGTGCTTGAATATAGGAGTTATTTTTTTGTTGTAAATTTCTTCCATTTGTATCATCATTCTTCCATGTTTGTGTTTGACTTTCGACAAATGGGGGATGATGCAAAGCGTTCGTGGAATTCAGGCTCCCCTTCCATGTTGACCCAATTTTTTTTATTTTTATTTTTTCTTATCGTGTATTCTTCACATGGTCCAATATAGCAGGGGGTTGATGACAGTTCATTTATATACTACTATTGTAATTATATATATATATATATATATTTATGAGCAGCTTTGACTCCGAAATATCAGATCACCCCTATGTTTCTTATTTTTTAATCTTTCTTTTTCTCTTTCACTCTTTTCTTATCCTTCTCTCGTCTTTGCTTGAGTTGTCCCTCTCACATGCAAATACACCTTTTTTGTAACACTTCGATTTTCATAAAATGTATTCGTTGCCAACGAATCTTTTCTCAAGAATCTTTGCAAACCTTTTTGAAAATTGCATTATCAACTTGGAACCCTAACGAAACATCTTTCCTTCATCATGGGTTCGTAAAGAAAGAACTTGAGAACTTTTCTCGAAGGTGGAAGTAGCCTTTACCTTCCCCTCGTGAGGGGGCACTTTCTTCCTCTTGACTTCCTTGATGAAGTAAACATATTTCGAAAGGATCCTTGATGATGAATCGATTTGAGAAGGAACATCTTTTTTTCACTTTCAAATAGTGCGTCCCTTGAGTGGACCCCCTCTTCATGCTGGGTTCCTGAGGGACCCCTTTGAAAGATTTGTAATTTGTTGACAGTCTGCATGGCTGTCCACTTGATTACTTGCATGGCCACTTTGTTTTTAGACATGCTTTATCTACGAGCAAACATATCGCTTTGTAGGTGTGCCTATAAATCCACTTTCTGATTTGACTCTGCAAAGTCTCTTTCCTTTGGGTTTCCTCCATGTGAGAGATCTTGGGAGACACCTCCTTGCAGGTCTGCAAATCTATAAGGCACTCTTTCCTTTGGGCTTCCTCTATGTGAGAGATCTTGGGGGACACCTCCTTGCAGGTTTGTGGGCTTGTAAGGTACTTTCATATATGTTTCCTTCATGTGAGAGATCTTGAGGGATACCTTCTTGTAGGATTTCAGGCCTGTAAGGTGCATACTTCACGAGGCTTGCTTCATGTGAGAGATCTTGGGGGCTACCTCCTTGTAGGTCCATGGGCCTGTGAGATGATTACTTCTTTGGGTTTCCTTAATGTGAGAGATCTTGAGGGACCCTTCTTAAAGGTCTACGAGCTTGTAAGATGCTTTCATCTCATGGGATTTTTCCATCATTGGTTTGAGGGCCTTCAGTGTACCTTGTGTAGCTTCATAGTTCTACGAGGCTACAAACTCCTTTGTTTTGTCCTGCGCTTTCGAGCTCACTAGATCATGGTCTGATTCCTTGATGGTTTAGGTATATATTTCTAACCCTACTCACTCTTCGATCTACTTTACCAAAGCTCTCATCAGTATTCATGCTTGCTAAAGTGGGGGAAAATGTATAGGAGTGAATTTGCACCCCTCATGCAAATTCCCCTTTTACACATCCTCACCTTAGAAAACCAAATCCGCAGGAAAAATTCCACATCAGCTAGTTGCTTGCCTTCCACTTGAAATTTTTCCTTTATGTCAGTAGAATAATATTTGTTGGGGACGTGTGTGCAACGTGCAAATGTAATTGCAACACACTTATTTCCTTGACGGATTCCTACATCTGAAGTTGGTAGAGGCATTACACTTTTGGTTGGGGTCAATTTGTAATGTCCCTCTTTGACCAACCAACCTCGAAAATGGAAGATTCTTCCCTCTTCTCCTTCAAATTCATCCCTTCTTTATTTATTTCATCTCTCTTAGCAATTTGAATCTCTTGAAAAGCTACAACACTTCCTTCATTCTCAAGCAACACTTCAACACTCCATTGTAGCAACAACACTCCATCAACTCCACAAAGCAAGTGTGAAGCAAGCCATTGCACTGTGGGCTTGAGGTCTTACGAGGCATCCCTTCATCATAGTTGAGCTTGTGGTGACTGTTCAAGACTTCTTTGTCCCCATTGGCTACTGAGCTCTTGGTGGAGGTGGTAACATTTTTCTCCTCTCCTTTATGATTTGGTAGAGTAGCTCTTTACTGTTTTGTAGTGTTATTTGCATTCCTTCTTTCTTTACTTCTTTATCACATATTTCTCTCTTGTTGCTATCTGGTTGTCCATGGAGGTGGAAACACCAAAATGGGGGTCTGACTTATGTAGACCCCTATACAACACCAACAATTTTCCCCTCTTTCTTGTGTGCATGTGGACGTGATTTTTGGAGCTAGCTGGTGAATTGGAGTCTTGGTGAGATCCTCTTCATTATATTAGCTCTTATATATTTACTTTATCATATCCATTTGTACCTTTCCTACTTTGTAATTTTGTTTTGTTCCTTTAGAAGTCACTAGCTAGGCCATCAAATTGTTTTCTAACAGTTCGTACTGTATTTTTGGTCCTCTAGTCGTATAGATGCCAATGCACCTGAGAGACGCTAGTGTGTTGCAATGTCATCCCAGAACCACTTTTGTCCTCAGGTAGAGAGCTACTTGAGGTACAATGTTGAAACCAAAATCCGGATTGTCTAACCCCAGTTTAGATCTTGGGTTTGAAGATTGATTGAAGGGCCTTATAGTCCTCATCTTTCACATTCCCTATTTCAAAACATCCCTTTAGAGTGAGGTAAGTTAGGGCAGCCTACTACTCTCGGCCCTCCATGACTTAGGGCCTTGATGTGGTTGGTCCCCCTCTCTTACAGTGAAAATTTTGACAAGGCATAACTTTCAACCCACTTATCAAAATTTTGATTTTTTATTTCTATCAAAATTTTGCAAGGACTCTCATTTTTCATGTAAAAATAAGATCTAGGTTGTCATTTTCTCAAAAAAATATAAAAATGTATGTGAGTTATAAATGAAATATTTTGGCATCCAATCTTCATAATGTGTAAAATTTTCTTACACATTGTTTTGGGGCCTACAATCAACAATAATAATTATTGGGGGGATCTATGAATCAAGGGGTGAAATCAAGGTTTTTCTGGTTTTGAGTTTGATGGTTCATGTGATCACATCTCTCACACTTAATCCCTTCCATTTGAGTATTCTTTATAATCATCCTAATACATGGAAAATCAAATGTGGATATTATGGGAAAAATGGCATATAATAGAAGAATGTTAGTTTCATCAAATTGGGGAACTAGAGAAAATTATTCTTACTCATGGTATTTCATTACCTGATCCTCTAGTTCTGACACATGCAAAACCATCATCTAGTCTCACTCAAACATCTTGTGAGACATCATCTTTTGGGGATGAAAAATGTAGTCTAATGACATGCATTGATATCTCATCTCCCATGCCACCTATTGCTACATCTGATTTTTGTGTTGACTCATTAATGAATTCTAGTGAGTCTTTGCATCAGTCATTGTTATCTTCATTCGAGATCCACTATATTAGGATGCATATCTACTAATGATGAGGGCTACACTGCCCAAACCATACAAAACATAACAATAGATACCAACATAGAAGATACAAGACAAAAAATAACCCATTTTCAATTATTTTTCAAAAAAATGAAATTACAAATTAAAAAATTACATGCTACAGCCTCATGGGCTTGATTCATTACAGCAAAATCAACTCTAAAAGAAAAACTATTATTTAGAGCCACAATACGCACTAAAGGAGCCACCTTCTACAATCCCCCACTTAACCCTTTTATTTTACCCCAATAATCTCCCTAGAATGTTCTATAAAGTGCAACTTTCCCTTTTGTTTTGGTGCCAAAAGTCTCATCATTTGATTTTTGGTCTAAGAAGAAATTTTAATGAAATTCACTTTTTAGAGGACCAACTTCACGGGGCCATAACTTTTGATCCGGGTGTCCAATTTTCTATTATTGCATATCATTGGAAAGTGTTCGAAGAGATCTACAACACGTGAATCGATTGTAGGTCGGTTCGACCACTTTTCAAGCTGTTTCGGGGCCTCTAAAGTTTTATATCTGAATTTGAAGTTGCATTGGAGAAATTTCCCGAGACGAAAAACTTCAATTTCTCCCAAACTATTCAGGGTATCAAGGCGATTCTTTTGCATCCGGAAATGATTTTCAGCTCTGCTCCTCTAGGTAAATTTTCAGGTCCATACAAGCCCATTTAGGCTGACTTACTAAAAATAGTAAGTGATCATTTTTTGCTATTTTTGACTCGTGACTATCTTATGCCCCTTAAGTACCATCATGGAACTCAAAAAAAATAAAGAAATACATAAATAATTTTTTTTGGGTGATGCAAGATTGCCCTACATCGTTGGATGCTCCTCCATCAAACACCTAGGGTAATTTGAAAAGTGACCCTATCACTTCTCAAGTGTTAGAGGGAAGCCAAGATGGTTAACCTCAGCCTTAGACAACCATGATGAATCTTCAACAGGCCTTCCTTTCCATTTGACCAAATATTCTTCATACTGCATGTTCCTTGTAATTCTACCCACACGACTATCCAAGATTTCTTCTATCTCGTCCTTTTTTGAAGTAGATGTTGGGATATTCCACTGTGCTTCTATTATTTATTCATCAATTCCTTCATGGTATTCTATTAAATCTAAAATGTTAAACATAGGTGAATATGAATTTCATCAAGCAACTCTACCTCAAATGCATTTCCTGAATCATGCTTCTTGAGGATCTTGCATTGTCCAAACTTCTTCATATTTAACTTGTTGTATGTACCAACTTGAAACCTCTCCTTTCACAAATGAACCAAGACTTCATCTCCTACCTGGAACTCCTTATACCTCTTTTTTTGATCTAACTTAGCCTTATATTGTGAGTTCATCTTATTGATATGTTTCTTCACCTCTTCATACAAATTCTTCAGGTGCTCAACAAAATATTCAACCTCAACACTACTCTTCTGCCTCTTATCCATCTTTCTCAGTTTAGAAGCAGTTCTTGGACTACTCCCATACACAATCTGGAATGGTGATTTACCAGTGCTCCTTTTGATAGAATTGTTGTAAGAATTTTTTTCCTGTGGTATAATCAAATCCCATCCCTTGGGTTTATCTCCTACTAAGCATCTTAGCAGGCTACCTAAACTCCTGTTCACCACCTCCATTTTTCCATCAGTCTATGGATGGTGAGTAGAAATGAGCTTAAAATTTGTTTCCAACTTCTTCCATAATGTCCTCTAGAAATAACCAACAAATTTGGTATCTTTTTCTGAAACTATACTCTTCGGTAGACCATGTAGTCTCACCACCTCTCTGAAAAACAACTCTGCAATATGAACAACATCACTAGTCTTATGACATAGAATGAAAAGTGACATTTTTAAAAATCTATCCACCACCACAAATATGAAATCATGCCCTCTCTATGTCCTTG
Source organism: Sequoiadendron giganteum (assembly GCA_007115665.2). NCBI lineage: Eukaryota > Viridiplantae > Streptophyta > Pinopsida > Cupressales > Cupressaceae > Sequoiadendron > Sequoiadendron giganteum. The sequence goes on along the minus strand of CM021109.1, from coordinate 377,291,247 downwards.
GAAATCCAAGAACAAAATCCATGCTAATATCCTCCCATGGCCTCTCAGGTATAGGTAATGACTGATACAATCTGGTATTCTAACTTGTCCCTTTCACCATCTAACATACTCTATAACTTTGTACAAACTTCTTCACATCTTGCTGTAACTATGGCCAATAATAATTCTCACTAACAAGAGCAATGGTCTTATCTTGACTGAAATGTCTAGCCAATCCACTACTATGCTTCTCCTTGATTAGATTCTCTCTCATAAAACTCCTTGGAATGCACAATTTCTTTCCTCTAAACAACATCCCATCTTGGATTAAGAAATCCAACCATCTTGTCCTATCCAATGTATCAGGTTCCAAATAAGCCTTCCAAGCTTCTACAAAGTCTGAATCTTTAGGATACAAAATCTTGAGTTCATTGAACCCAACAACCTTTATATTTATCTCTATCAACAATTTTTTCCTTCTACTTAAGGTATCTACAACTTTGTTTGACCTTCCACTCATGTGATTCAAAACAAAAGTATAACTCTGCAAAAACTCAACCCATTTTAAGTGCCTTTGATTTAACTATCCTTGACTATTGAGATACTGCAAAGCTTGGTGATCAGTATATAAAACAAATTCCTTTGATAAAAAATAGTGTCTCTATTTCTTCAAATCCTGAACTATACCATAAAACTCTTGATCATAGACATAATATTTCTTCTTAGCATCATTCAACTTCTCACTAAAATAGGAAACCAACTTACCTTCTTGACTAAAAATAACTCCTATGGTAGTGTCACTAGCATCACAATCTACCTGAAAGACCTTATTGAAATCTGGTTGCTTTGTGACTTTCTTCTTCAATATATCAAACTCTTTGATGCTCCTCCAGTCCATTTAAATTACTTTCGATCCCCTCTCATTGCTTTAGTTAGAGGTGCACAAATACTATTGAAATTCTTAATAAAGTTTCTATAAAAACTTGTTAGACCATGAAATTATCTTACCTCTATAACACTCCTCAGGGTAGGCCATTCAATGATAGCTCTCACCTTCTCTGGAACCATTTTAAGACCCTTTGCTGAGACAAAAAATCCTAGATACACCAACTTCCTCTTCAAAAAAATACATTTCTTCAAATTAATCAACAAATTATCCTCCCTTAGCTTCTAAAAAACTCTTTGGATATGCATCAAGTGCTCCTCCAATGTCTTACTAAAAATCAAAATATCATCCAAATAAATATAACATTTATTCCTAAAAAATATTTCAATACCTCATTCATAAGCCGCATAAATGTGCTCAGTGCATTGGTTAGCCCAAAAGGCATGACTAACCATGCGTAAAATCCTTCCTTGGTTTTGAAGGTTGTCTTCCATCCATCTCCTTCCCTAATCTAGATCTTGTGATATCCACTCTTCAAATCTATCTTCATGAAGTACTCAGCTCCACTCAAACAATCCATAATGTCATCCATTCTCAGCAAGGGAAATCTATACTTGATGGTGATCTTGTTGATGGCTCTATAATATTTACACATCCACCATTCTCCATCATTCTTTGGTGATAGTACTACAAGTACTTCACATGGACTCAAACTCTCTCTGATCAATCCCTTCCACAACAACTCTTGCACTTGTCTATTCAACTCTTCACTCTCTATTGGAATCATACAATGAGCTACCTTATTCAAAAAACTGGCTCCAGGAATCAAGTCCATCTGATGACTAATCTTTCTTACTAGAGGCAAACCTTCGGGTACGTTATCAAAAATAATAGCTTCAAACTCATTCAACAAATCTGAAACTTCTTTAGGTACCTCAGTAGTATCTTCTTTACCAACTCTAGGGATCAATGCAAAACACATATGCTCATGTCTCATACTTTCTAGGAAACCTCTACCATCAACCGAACAAATTCTTGCATTAATACATACCTTTTCTTCTGCCACTTTCAAGGGATTCAACTTATGATGAACCTCGTCCTTTGTCAAAGAATAGGTGTTGGAATTTCCATCATGTACCGCTTGCTGATCAAACTGCCATGGTCTACCTAATAACATATGACAAACATCCATATGCATAATATCACACAATAACCCATCATGGTAATTTCCAATCTTGAACTTTACCAGACATTGTTCATTTACCAAAGCTTTATGGTCCTTCTACAACCAAACAATCTGGTATGGATTTAGATGCCTTCTTCTCTCCAACCACAACTTACTAACCATCTCTTTTGAAACAAGGTTATCAGTACTACCTCCATCAATAATAATATTGCAAACTTTACCTTCTCACTTACATCTAGTGTGAAACAAATTCTTCCTTTGAGTTGGTTCTTTTGCCTCATTCAACAAGGTTCTTCTTGCTCTTCTAGCAAGAAGAACCTCTCATCTTTCTGCATCCTCAGAATGTGAAGACTCAACATCTTCATCTATATGTGTGACTCGGGCATTACCGTCAGGTCTTCTATTTGTCCTTCCTTGATTTTGAGGACACTCGTAGGCTCTATGTCCTTCTCCACACTAGAAACAGGTTCCAAAAATCCTCCTCTTCCTGGTCCTCACCTAGATCTTCCTCTTCCTCTTTGGTCTCCACTATTCTGATCACGAGGATGGTAGGTGTTATCTCCTTTCTAGTTCTGACTGCTACTAGATCCTTCACCCTTCTTTTGATATTCATTTCAACTTCCATATGATTGTCCACTAGTCTTTCCAGGTCATGACTTCCACCTCTTTGATTATTTTCAAACCTTTTATTCAACTTCTCTTCTACCTTCAAAGAAAACTGATATGCATATTCAATGGCATACATTCTTACCAGACGTAGCTCTTCTTGAATGCTCAAATTCAACCCATTTATGTAACAGGAAACTTTCTCCTTGTTGGCCTCAGAATGACCTATTTTGATCAAGAATTGATAGAATTATTCTGTATACTCCTTAACATATTTTCCTACTTGTTTCAACCCTTGCATCTTCTTCAACAAATCCAACTCATAGTCCTCGGGAATGAACTGTCTCTTCAATGTTTTCCACTATCTGATCCCATCTTGTTATTTTCTCTTTTCCTCTTCTATTTCTTTCCAATTGGACTTTTTTCCACCATATGCTAGCATGGCCTTTCAATTTGGCCTTTGCAAACTTGACCCTATTTGGGTCTTCTATTTCCTCATACTCAAAATACTCTTCCATGTCATTGATCCAATCAATCAACTCCTCTAGATTTAGGTTTCTAGAAAAATTAGAAACTTCTATCTTCAACCTCTTTCTAATCTTGGAAATGACCCTAATCAGTCTAACTTCTCCAAGATCCATTACATCTTGTGCTTCCTCTTCAAATGGCTCCTCATCTTCAGCCTCATCCTCACTTTCATCTCTTCTTCTAACATTAGCCCTTCTACGTAGCTCCTCCTGTAGTGCTTGAACTTGTCTCTAGAGGGCTCTAAAACCCTCTTATGTTACCCCAACATTTCTTCCACCACAGTTTTTTTGTGGATGCATCTTTTCTCACAGACCAACAATCACAAGTCCTAGTGTAAAGTACCTCACATTCAACGATCTATCTACACACTCAAGAAAACCTAGCTCTGATACCACTTGATGAGAGCTACACCACCCAAACCACACAAAACACAACAATAGATACCAACATAGAAGATGCGAGACAAAAAATAACCCACTTTCAATTATTTTAAAAAAAATGAAATTACAAATTCAAAACTTACATGCTACAGCCTCATGGGCTTGATTCATTACAACAAAATCAACTCTGAAAGAAAAAACTATTATTTGGAGCCATAATCTGCACTGAAGGAGCCACCTTTTACAACCCCCCCACTTAACCCTTTTATTTTACCCCAATAACCACCCTAGAATATTCTAGAAAGTGCATCTTTCCCTTTGTTTTGGCACCAAAAGTCCCCGCCATTTGATTTTTGGCCTAGGAAGAAATTTTAATGAAATTCACTTTTTAGAGGACCAACTTCATGGGGCCATAAATTTTGATTCGGGTGTTTGATTCACTATTATTTTATATCATTGAAAAGCTCTCGAAGAGATCTATAATGCACAAATCGACTATAGTTCAATTTGGCCACTTTTCAAGCTGTTTCAGGGCCTCTAAAGTTTTATATCTGAATTTGAAGCTACATTGGAGAAATTTCCCAGGATGGAAACTTCAATTTCTTCCAAACCGTTTAGGGTATTGAGGCGACTGTTTCACGATTGGAATTTTTTTCAGCTATACTCATCTAGGTAAACTTTCAAGTTTATACGAGCCCATTTAGGTCGACTCACTAAAAATAGTAAGTGACCATTTTTCACTATTTTTGACTCCTGATTGTCTTGTGCCCCTTAAGTGCCATCATGGAACTCAAAACAACTAAAAAAAATATAGAAAACAATTTTTTTGGGTGATGCAAGATTTCCCTACACCGCTAGATGCTCCTACATCAACTAAACATAACATCTTTGTTCGTAGAATCCCATCTTACAGATTTGGATGACAGTATTGAGGATATTCATCTTCTATTTGATGATAGATTTGATGAAGTTGCATCACCATTTCCATCTTTGGATATTGCTCTTGCCTTGCATACATTGGATTCTATCATGAAAAATTATGTAAACATTCTTGAGAATTGACCTATCCAACTCACCTATCATCATTTGTAGCAGTACTAGATTCACATCAGACCAAACATAACCATACATCCATGGTCAATGTTCCAGAATATTCAATTGTATCTAATCCATCTTATTAGAATCAATCACACATCAACATTGTCTTGGAGATCATTGAGCATCATTCAAAGGCATCATTGGCATTATTTTAGTCTTTAGATTTTGTACAACATTGAAAGACATTCATCATACTTCCTACATATTCCTATTAGGAACGAGAAGTCATCTTGAACATATTTATGTTGTTGTTTCTTCCCAAGGGGATAAATGTTCAACATTTTTGGATCATCTCCAACATCTATTTTCAAGCATCTACTAGCACTACAAACATCATTTTGAGGGGAGATTGCATGGTTTTGCATTTACTATTGGTTTTTGGAGGAAGCATTTCCCCACATGGAGTTCATCACTTCACATTTTATGGGGGCTCACATGACCTTATCTCTTTTTTCTTATGGGGGGAACATTATTGTACTTTGTGCTAGAATTAGTCCTTGGGGGTCATCATGAGTCCATCTATCACTTATCTTCTTCACTTGTATAGTTCATTTTATTGCACGATTTTTCATTTGGAGAGGGGATTTTTATTTCCCACTAGGTTTTTCTCCTTTAATACACTTTATTAAGAATGTGCACATAAGTACCTAACATGGCCTAGTAGTTGAGAGTCATTATTAATGCATACATTTCTCCCTATGTTGCACTTAAGGGGGGTGTTATTGTAAATAGAGACTTATATACCTAGTTAGCTAATCACCTTTATAGGATTGACACACCTACCTTAAGCTTACAAGTAGGTTTCTTTTTCTTTTGTCTCACTTCATATGGTTGAGACATGTTTCCTCATGAATTGAGATTGTAGACACTAAAAAATATCCTAAACTTGGGATGATATTTTCATACTAATTTTTGTCTAACCTAATTGTTAGAATTGGCTATGGCTGCCAAGATCTTGAGACCAAATGCAAAGCACAAAGAGAGAGAATGGAATGTGATAAGAATATATTGTATTTTTATCAATATGATTCAATGATATGATTGTGATGTACAATATAGTAGAGACCCCTTGGTTATATAGCCAAGGTGAGATATAAGATGTCATAGAATTATGACAAGTGTCTTAATCATATGACATGAGACAACCAATCACACTTACCTAGGTCATATGTAGTAGTTGTCAAAAGATAAGATAACAACTAATAAAAACTAACACCTTCTAAAAATATTCCTTCCTATGACCTAAGTAAACTTAACATGTGTAAATAAGTACAAGACTTTATTTACACCAACACCCCCCCTTAAGTGCAACTTAGGGAGTAGTAGATTATTATGAAAATGACACAAATATGGGTCCCAACTACTAGGCCATGTTAGGTACCCATGTACATATGCGAATTAAATGAAATAAAATCTCTCACAAACGAAGAAAAGGAGAAAACCCAATGGGACAAAACTCCTCCCCAAAGAGAGATGAAATACAAAAAAGAAATGATCTCAATGATGCATGGGAAGGCCAAAACCCCATGTGAGGAAAAAAAACCCCCATAAGAGAGAATAAGAAGAGAGACAAGGCAGCCCCCCCTCAATGTCGAGTCTCCTATAATGATGGTAGAAGCTCGACATTGAATGCTAAAGATGATCCAATCTCGTTGAACAATGTTCCTCCCCTTAGGAAGAAATAAAACCATGGATGTATGCAAGATATCAGGAATATGGATGATATGTGTTGATGTCTCTAAAGAATGCTCAAGTGTCTCCATGTCAATGTCGAAAGCTAACACACTCCAAATAGGTGTTTTAGGCCACACTGATGAAGAGGACAATCCAACATCTAGTAGAGACGAATGTAGAACACAATCCAAAGAGAAAGATATCCCCTCTAAAGAAAAAGAATCCTCCTCCAAATGTTGTCCAAAAGTATCCACAATCACGTCAAACTGCAAGGAATGATCATGTAGAGATTGAACAAGAGGGTTAGAGTGTTCCCTCACAACAAATGAAGAAGGAGCGTCTTCATCAAAGAGAAGATGAATGTCATCAATGATGTCCCCCAAATTTTCAATATGAGACTCCATAAACAAGTCTGAAATACCTATCAAGAAGTCATCCAAAGTAGTCAAATCTGAAAGACTATGTATGTCCCGCTGCATTGAATCACAAGGAGCCCAGAATGTGGAATCGCAAGCATCATCATATGCAAAAGTAGATGGAGGAGATGGAATGCATGACTCAAGAACTGGTTATGATGTGAGAACTCCCAAGTTCAAGTAGACAAAAGTCTCCTTTGAATCATAGTTATGATAAATAGCCGAAGGAACAATGTCATCATTGGAAACACAATCTACAAAGGTATACAACTGAAATGAATGATCAACCACCCTAGTAGCAATGATCTCTCTACTCTCCAAGTCTCGAATGATGATTGAATTGGGTGTGAACTCCACAGTTCTCCCATCTCCACCATGTGTAATCTGATATATGGAAAGAAGATTTCTCTTCAAATAAAGAACACATAAAACATCATAGAAAGTGTTGTCCCCAAAACTAATAGATCCCTTCCTAATTACACTCATGTATGTATTGTTTCCCATCAAGATAGGAGACATAGTACAAGGCTGAAACAAAGAGAATATAGACTGTAAAGATGCCATATGATGAGATTCTCTTGAATCTAGAAGCCATCTCCCAGATCCTGGACTTGAAGAAGCACAAAGAGCTTGTCCTTTATTTCCTAATGTTGATGCTTGACTTTTGTCCTTTTTAGACTATTTTGAAGAAGAAGAAGAAGATTCAAACATTCTAGAAGGCAAATCAATCTGATTTCTTATGAGAATATTTTTCAACTCATCAATATCCTTCTTATAACAATGATGTTCTTAATGTCCATCCTTCCTGCAATATGCACAAGTAGGCCTCTCCTTCTTAGATGATTATCCTTTAAGAGGATTTTTTCTTTTCTTGATCTGAATGTTGATTATTCTTTGCTTTCTTTTGTTTCTTATTTGATTATGATTCTTTCACCTAACTAACCAACAATGCATGAGATTTAGAAGTCTTGATGAGACCCATTGAGATAAGCTTTTGTTTCTTATGTATAAACATCTCAGAAAATGATGCAAATAAAGGTGTAGTATATGCATACCCCATAGTCAATCTATGAGTATAAAAGCTAGAAACAAAAGAAGCATAAACAAGACCAAGTTTTTTTATTGTATTGTAAACCAAATAAATGTCCTTATCAATTCCACATGATTTAAATTGCTCTCTTAGAGCATTAACCTCAATGATATAGTCCTGGATGTTGTCAAAGTTCTTAGGATCAAGGCTCATTAGTTCATTATCAATTTGATAGCCTCTTACTTCATCTGTAGTACCATACAATGTTTTCAATTTGTCCCAAGCTTCATGAGAATTTTTACATGATTCAATTTGGAACAAAAAATATTGAGAAACAAGTCTACGAAGACACCCAAGAGCTTTGGTATGTTTGATCATCTATTTTAACTTTTTATCTACATCTGTAGGTTTAAGTACCTTATCTTCAACATATAAAGTGTGACCTTCTGGCATTAGAATACTCCATACATTTTGATGCCATGTTGAATAATTATATGATGTGAGCAAAGGAACCTTAGAATGATCCATGAAAACAAGAGAGCACAAGAAAATAGATCAAAATAATGCACCAAGAGACCCCCAAATCACTCAATCAAGAAACCCCCCAAGCAATATCTGATTTGGCACTTTATATTTAGTGCATTTACAATTGCTAGATGCCAAAAAAAAGCTAGAATTGATCTTAGTGCTTACAGATGCCAAAATAGGTTATAGTCAAGTAAAAAATTTCGTACAAAATGAGATCAATCTGATCATACCACTGAGAAATACACAAAAAATTATGCACTTATAAAAAGAAACTGCACCCAAAAAAGTTACTATAGGAGCAAGATATGAGATCCTAAAGTTCCCAAAATGAGGACAAAGCAACAACACATATGAGAATCAGAAAATTATGGAAAAAATAGGCACCAAAACCAAAAATTGATTGCACCACTGTGAAGAGCACGAAAAAATTGGCCCAAATAAAATAAGATTGCTTGAAAAAAGGAGTCAAAATGAGCAAGTTATGAAGCTTTGAAGTTCGACTACAAACACGAAAACTCCAACCGTGAGGAGGCAAAAAAATTCAATTGAGCACTGATGTGCCATTAACATCATCAATATGTTGGCCTAAATTTGATGTTCGGGCAGCTGTCAAAAAAGCATATTCTCCCTAGGCAAAATATTATGTCAATCATGAGCTTGAAATTGACGTTTAAATGAATGTCATGGTCAATGTCGACCCTAGAATATTCTGAGCGAATATTTTATAAAGTCCGCCAGGTTTTTTAATCAGACGGTTGAGACTTTTACAAGTGATGTTTTTATTTGTTGACTACCGGGTATTTGTAACAGCGACCGTCGAGTAGGAGATGGGACCTGTGGGTACGTGGGACAGGGTCTTCTAGTACCCTTCTCTGCAACGGCCATGTACCAGGTACAACGTACCTGGTAATTAATAGTTAGCAGAAAAAACTTATTCACCCCTTTTTAATTGTTTGATTTTGTTTTTTAATATAAAAACTTTACAAAAAATTTGATCGACACAATTTTAATTTTTCGAAAAAAAAAATCCAAAAATCTCAACTGAAATTAATTTATTTTTAATTAGGCTAACCTTTTTCTTCTAACCCTAATTTTTTTTGTTCTTACCTTTATAATTAAATAACATTAATTATTCAATTATTCTAACTTTCTTCTATGGATTAATTAAATAATTTAATTAATCATCTTTTTCCTTATTTCATGTTAATTAAATGATTTTAATTATTTAATTAGTTGATCTCTTTTTATTAAATAATTACCTTTGAATTATTTAATCCCTTACTTTGTCTACAATTAAATAAATATCTTTATTTATTTAATTAATCTAATCCCTAATCCCTAAATTCTTCTTGTTTTTTAATATAAAAACTTTACAAAAAATTGATCTGCACAATTTTAATTTTTTTTTTTTTTCCAAAAATGTCAACTGAAATTAATTTATTTTTAATTAGACTAACCTTTTTGTTCTAACCATAATTTTTTTCTTCTTATCTTTATAATTAAATAATTTTAATTATTCAATTATTCTAACTTTCTTTTATGGATTAATTAAATAGTTTAATTAATCATCTTTTTCCTTATTTCATGTTAATTAAATTAATTAAATTATTTAATTAGTTCATCTCTTTTTATTAAATAATTACCTTTGAATTATTTAATCCCTAACTTTGTCTACAATTAAATAAATGTCTTTATTTATTTAATTAACCTAATCCCTAAATTCGTCTATAATTAATTAAATAATTTTATTTAATTAATTATTCACATGAGGGTGAAAATAAATACATTTTATATATTTATTTAGACTGTAGGAATCAAGTAGCCCCCTATAAACTGCAATGCGCCTAGTAAACTTTTTTCACATGATCGGTGACGCTGGCGTGACACGCCCTCTCATACCACAGGGATGAGGGGGAGACTAGACTACGTGACCTCTTTCTTGCAATAGGATTCTTTAGCGAATCGAGCTAGGCCCCTTGACCCATATATTTATTTTAACTTAAATTTCCATATTCTCTTATTTACTTAACTCTTCCATTTATTTATTTCCTTTTCCACTTATCTCCCTCTTTCTTCTAGTTAGCTCTTCCACCTTCCACCTTTCTCTCCACCCAAATATTACATTTTTCTATTTCCTCCTCCACTTAGCTCTTCCTATATTCAATTTTTGAATGGGAAGCTTTCCATTGCAAATTCTCTCATTTCATCTCGTCTGTCGATCTTCTATTGAATCTTGATCATCAATTGCACCTGTATCTTTTATAAATTTGACTTTCATCCTCTTCATAATGTTGGGGATATAGAGGGTCTGTCATCATAGAATGGACGTCTAAAACAACAGTGCCTTAGTGATTTTCATTTCTTCAAATCACATCAAAGACACAAACTATGCCATAAAACGGAAATAGGCACAATGGATCCCCCATTGATCTTTCTAACAAAAGTAAATGCTTAAAAAAATAGCAGATTCAACACAAGCATAGATTCAAGAATGCAAAATCAGACAACCATGAAAGACAAACATGTAGACACATAGATATACGTGGGAAAAACCTTTTCAGGTAAAAAACCCCACACTCCAAAAGATAGAGCCATTGTATTATTCAACAACATAAAACAATTACAATACAATCTCAAGCTCATAGCCTTTACAGGAGTCACATCTTGCTTCATCTGGAGAAAGAAGGCAACAAATTAATCAGAATCTTCACACTGTTCCAGTACCCTCACAACACACATTGTAGATTCATCTCACCAAGACAGCCGAATTTCTCAGCCAACCATACGACCAACCCAACCTCTAGGCCTCCACAGGTTCACATCATTCCTAATCTGAGAGTGTAAGTGTTCACGGTTACAACAATATGCAAAACCGCTCAAACACTCTCAGCCTCTCTCTCTTTGCTCATCATCTTTGATCTTGCACATGAGATTAATTTATAATATCTTACCATGTGCCTACCTATTCTGCCCATTTTAGCAATCAACAGTCATCAGGATAATTAATTATCCTACCTGCAAGCTTCCATTATTCTCTGATAACGTGCACCGCTTATTCAGCCAGGTGCATCGAGCCATGCAACATTAAATCAGTTGTACATACATGTCTATCAACCTCCATTCAAATAATGCAGCCAATCGCAATCATAAAATAATCTTTTGACCAATCAGATCTTAAAGATCTTGCCACATGTCACTTTCCCATTCATTCACTGCTTTGAATCTGACTCAAGCTCAGTCAAACTCAATTGGCCGAGCTCCGAGCTCACATTGGCTTCCCTCACGCTACCGCTCCGAGTCCATTCATCCACCGTGGTATGGCGATGAGCCCATGTTGACCCGTTCTCTGCCTGCAACTGTGCCACCGCTGGGCTTGGTTTTTCCCATCACGGTATGGCGATGACTGCAAGGAAGAACGCCATGGTTACACCCACGCTACCACGGAGGCCGCTAGGCCACCCTGCAGTATGGGGGTGACAACCCTGGAAGATTGCCAATGGTCTTACCGTGGGCACCGTGGTGAGACTTCTCACTGCCCATGGTAAGGCGGTAACTGCAAAACATAACCGTTGCCCTTCAACTACTAGCGACCACTCCCGCACCGCTCATCGCACTACCTCCACTGCCAGATAGAGACCCCGTGGTAAGGAGGGAACAACCACACGAATCGTTGAGCCTTCACCGTGCCACCGCCAAGCAGGGAAGAGACCGTCGCGGTAAGGTGGTGACACTGCCCAATTGTCAGACCAAGCAGGGTGGCCTGCAGTAAAGCAATAAATCGCTTAACTACGCCACCAAAGTAAGCTTGCAGTGGTGCAACGGTTGTAGACACATAAAAATGACCAAGACCAGCAAGCACTATTTTACCACCTTTCATCATGACATGATTATAACATTTTAATTATGTTTCTAACCCACATTCAACTATTAATTAAATAATTTATAATTATTTAATTAATTCATAATCTCTCATTCTTCATGATTATTAAATAAATAAATCTTATTTATTTATTTTAATATGTCATTGACTATCAAAGTCTTATGATAATTAAATAAAGTCATCAATCTTATTTATTTAATCCCTATCATTAATGTCCTCCTGATTATTAAATGAATATATTTAAAATATATTTAATTAATGTGTCACTAATTCCTAAATCCTCTTAATTAAATAGATTTGATCATTTATTTAATTAATTAACTACTTCTTCTAAATTAAATAATTATTTTTAATTATTTAATTATTGTATGTGACACTTCTATATTTTTAAATAAAACAAATCATTTAAAAATATCTCACATACTTAATTGATTCTTCATTTAGTAATTAATTTCAAAAATCAATTACTTATTATCTCACAAAATCCATATTTTGAATTAATTTAATTCAAAATGGAATTATTCTTCTACAAATCAAGTAATTTCTAAAATTACTGATTTTCTAAAATCCCATCCTCTTGTCTTCTGATTTTTACTAATTTCATCTCAACTGTCACATTCAGTCTTGATTTAATTTATTTAATTAAATCTTATTCACACATGTGGGCATTTTGCCCTAACCCTAATTGAGAGTTGCCTTATTGAATCTTGACCTTTGATTCTAGGGCATTCCTCAATCTCTCATCTCATCCATCCATTCAAGATTGCATTTTCTATAAAATGGCAATCTTGATGTCATTTTCAGAGCCATGAATCATTATTATCTCTTGTTATTTTACCAATTTCATTTATCTTCATATCATCTTAGGCTTTTATCAGTACTTGCACATTAGGATTAAATTTCTAGTTGCACATTAGTTTATTTTACAAATCCTTCAAAGGCATTGCTAGGTCTAGACACATATAATTTGCTCACAAATCTAAGGGCATTATTATCACAGCAAGCTTGAGGAGGTGCAATGGAAGTAAGCCATGGAGTATTAAATGGGTGAGACCTTTCCAATTTTCTTCCATTTCAAGTATTTTTCTCCTTTGCATTCTATTGTGTGATTTTATTAACATGTAGGTATTACTAATCCTTTGTTGATCCTGCAAAAAAATAACATCATTACAGCGGTAAAGGACAAAAACATGGAGAAATCGCTCAGGTCTGAAAGGGATCCAAAAAGTTGAGGCATAATTTCCAAACAATCTCCCACTTGACAAAGACTTACTGGCTTCCTCCAAACATGAATAAGGACCAGCACCATGCTTTCATGCTCCAACCAAGACACCTACAACGACATCTGATAAATGTCCACACAGGAAATAGCTCCAAACATCCACCACAGGAAAAAAGGAACAAGCCAAGGTGTAAATGCACCAGTCTCTGGAACACAAGCATCGGATCCTTTAGGCGGAAAAAGAACCACAATAGCAACAACAAAGCACTCAAACGCAAACACAGATAGAGAAACCATTCTCCAGAACAAGATGAACCATCAGCTAGAAAAGCAACCATGAAACTGACTACCCTCATCCAACTGATCAAACCCACGTGACTAAAAACCAACACCCATAGCTCGTGCTATTCCATTCAATCACCCATACCTGAAAGGTATCCACCATTAGTAAACTCATGCCAGCAACACAACCAAGCCATCAATAGTAGAATACAAGCACCATGTGCCAACAAGTCAACGAAGACAAAGCACATCCAGGAACTCCCACTGCATGGGTAATGCTAGATCTGAAAGATTAAAGGCATAACCAGTCTACCAATTACAACATATAGAAAAATGTAACCATGTAGTACCAAAGAATTATCCACAATGATATGCACAACCTGCACCCACCTGCTGCAATAAACATTTATCTCAACAGTCTTCCATAGTTCTTCCAAGGTCTCCATATCTGACTGAAGAAGGAAGCACAAGAACCTTCGTGTCATCACCCAAGTGACAACACATGACCACAAAAAACAGTGACCAACACATCTCCACATACATCTAAAGTCATATGAACATACAGGAAGAAAAGACCAGATTAGAGAGAAAAAAAATCATAACATGTAGCATCCTCCTACATACACTTCTAAATGCCAACTATGTCAAGTGTGATCTTCTTCACATCCCAAGGGAAATTCCATAACAACACCCAACAACTCCATGGATGTAAGCATCTTAAAGAAGATCAAACTAACCGATATAAACATCTCCTATCAGTCCTTAAAAGTACAAGGAGATAAACTATGTTGTCCATCTTTCACTATGAATCCTCTAGAATCTTAACACAAAAATTCAAGATCCATATCTATGAAAGATAAGAATAAAACACAACTAAAAAATATAATGGGAAAATACCTCTCAAATAAACTTCACCACGGAGGAGACCAAGAGAAAAAAAAAAAAATGCTCCTCCAAGATATACAAGCCATTGTGACTTACCCAAGAGCACTTTCTTCCCTGGTCATTGTTGAACTCGCATTCAACCAAGGTGCAGGCTACTTGGACTTTCAATTGCAAAAAAAAACATTCTCAAAAGAATTCCAGCCTCACCTTATTCTCCATGCATCCATGAGCACCAACAATCTGTCATCTCATGCTAACTCCAAACTGCATTACTGCACTTTACATGAAGTCCTCAAGCATATGACCAATGCAATCAAAACACAGAGAAACCCCAGACCACTGTCAAAGCTCCAAACCTAGGAACAAGAACTTATCATGACACCATGATCTTACCATCCCCCTTAGGAGACACCATGCTTCAAGTGAACTATCCATGGTCTCAAGAGCAAAGAAACATGCCAAAACTCTAATGCCCAAGCAAGAGTACAAATGAAATCAAGCAAACATACTCTAAACCAATCATCACCTGTCAAGCACCACCAACAACTCAACCAAAACTCGCAAGAGTCCTCCATGGCTCCAAGATGATGCACATCTTCAAATAGTGACCATGTAGATGTGAAAGAACTATTCTGCAACAACATGATCTAAGAGCTCCACCCGAAAAAATCTGCAACACCAAAGAAGATCATTCACCACCAAGTGATGAATCCACATTCACTGCTAAAGCTCCCATTGAACCATGATACTAAGCTTTCCAAGCATCATGACCAAATATCTGCTAATCTGAAAACCTCCAAGTACAAACGACAACGTGTCCATCAGACAACAACGCCAAATAGTACCAATATTACGAGATCATGCAGACCATACCATCAATGTCAAACACTTACACAAGCCAGTGTATCAAGCTCTCCATGACATCATGATTCACATGCTACAAGTCCCCATAGTTGACTACTCAGGTACTCAATGCCATCCATCCTCTCATCTCAAAATAGCCATGCCAATGCACAAGTGACCACAGACAAGGCCAGCTAATAGATCTGCACCAGATTGTTACAACCTCATGGATATCGACAGTCCACTTCCGAGTTGTCTCACAACAAACATGTAGGTATGGACAACCCACAAAATTGCACAACTCGTGGATGCAACCAATGAAACCTGAAAATCTATCATCGCACTGGAAACTGCAAAACTGAGATCATCAAAGAGAATAGCCAAAGCAGACAAACATGACTCAAACACCATATCAACAACAGATCCGATTTTCCAATCATGTCCACAACTCAAGCACCATAGTCTAGGAAACCAGTAAGCAAAACACCACAAGAATGTTGAATGAAAAACTCATACCAACTCTCTCATGCAGAGAAGACATCACACCTCCTCAAAACCATGTCAAATTGCAACCATCTCATCCAGTCACACCCCAAAAGCCAGGGTCTAGAAAATAGCTTAACAACAACTCCACAAACCACAAGTTTTCCTTGACCGTGTAAAACCTGCAAAACCATAGTGTTTATAAAACACCCATGCACCTCCATATTCACTACTCATCTAGATGACTCAAGATTTTGCACACAACCATCACGGTTAACCAGAACAATGAGAAAAACATGAATATGCATCATAGACTTTTTAGGAAAAATCTACAAAAAACCTTCAGAGCCAAAGACATAAATTTGAAACATGCTAGTGCAAGATATAAGTAAGTAGGAACAATAGGTCCATTTTAGACCAATTCCAAAACCATAACCATGCACACACATATGAGAGAGCCAGACTATACAAAAGTTATAGACCACCCAGATCAACTTCATAGCCTTCATGCAATCAAAGCAACAGAGAAACCACCTTCAATGCTAAGTTAGAACACCAAACACAAGCACAATACTCTATGGCTGAACAACAAAACAAGCAACTCCATACCACTAGGGAGCCTCTCACACAGACACCCAATATGAACCACGCTCTACTAAAACACAACCATAAGAATACCTCACGCCCCTTGGATAAGGATCATTTGCTACCAACCAAGAGCCTCAAACCACATCGTCACAATGTGATCAACTCCAGTATCTACCACGTCTTTCAAGCTACATGTTGAATTAAAGAAGCAAGAACTTCCACTTATCGAAAGGATCAAGCAATAATAGATTTCTTCAGATTTCCTCAAGCTTGCCAGGCTAAGAGATAATCACAAGAGAAATACCCAAAACTTCAGTAACCAAGAGAATTCTCTGATACCACTTATTGGTATCATGAACAAGCCTTGACCTCCCTTAACCAGCTCTGATACCACTTGTTGGGGATACAAAGGGTCTGTCATCATAGAACAAACATCTAAAACAACAGTGCCTTAGTGATTTTAATTTCTTCAAATCACATCAAAGACACAAACAATGCCATAAAGTAGAAAAATGCATAGTGGATCCCCCATTGATATTTCTGAGAAAAGTAAATGCTTAACAAAATAGTAGATTCAACACAAGCATAGATTCAAGAATGCAGAATCAGACAACCATGAAAGACAAACATGTAGACACACAAATATACGTGGGGAAAACCTTTTCAGGTAAAAAACCCCACACTCCAAAAGATAGAGCCATTGTATTATTCAACAACAAAAAATAGTTACAATACAATCTCAGGCTCATAGCCTTTATAGGAGTCACATCTTGCTTCATCTGGAGAAAGCAGGCAATGACTTAATCAAAATATTCACACTGTTCTAGCACCCTCACAACACATAGTGTAGATTCATCTCACCAAGACAGTCGACTCTCTCAGCCAGCCATACGGCTAGCCCAACCTCTAGGCCTCCACGGGTTCATATCTTTCCTGATCTAAGAGTCAAAGTGTTCACAGTTACTGCAATATGCAAAACCAATCGAACACTCTCAGCCTCTCTCTCTTTGCTCATCATCTTTGATATTGCACATGAGATTACTTTATAATCTCTTACCGTGTGCCTACCTATTCTGCCCGTTTTAGCAATCAACCATCATCAGGATAATTAATTATCCTACCTGCAAGCTTCCATTATTCTTTGATAACGTGCGCTGCTTATTCAACCAGGTGCATTGAGCCACGCAACATTAAATCGGTTGTAGATACATGTCTGTCAACCTCCATTCAAATAATGTAGCCTATCGCAATCAAAAAATAATTTTTCGGCCAATCAGATCTTAAAGATCTTGCCACGTGTCACTTTCCCATTCATTCACTGCTTTGACTCTGAGTCAAGCTCGGTCAAACTTGATCGATCGAGCTCTGAGCTCATATTGGCTTCTCCCACACTACCGCTCCAAGTCCATTCATCCACCGCGGTATGGCCATGAGCCCATGTCGACCCGTTCTCGACCTGCAATCGTGCCACCGGTGGGCTTGGTTTTTCCCACTGTGGTATGGTAGTGACTGCCAGGTAGACCGCCACGGTCACACCTACGCTACTGTGGAGGCCACTAGGCCACCCCGTGGTAGGGCGGTGACCGCCTTGGTATATTGCCAACGGTCTTACCATGGCCACTGCGGTGAGACTTCTCACCACCCACAGTAAGTTGGTAACCGCCAAATATAACTTCCACCCTTCAACTACCAGTGAACACCCCCGCGCCGCTCACCACGCTACCTCTACCGCTAGACAGAGACCCCATGGTAAGGAGGGAACAACCACGCGGACTGCCGAGCCTTCACCGCGCCATCGCCAAATAGGGAAGAGATCGCCATGGTAAGGCGGTGATACCGCCCAACCACCAGACCAAGCAGGGTGGCCCGTGGTAAAGCGATAAACCGCTCAACCACGCCACCAAAGTAAGCTTGTAGCGGTGCATCAGTAAAGGCCAGAAACCTGGAGAAATCGCCCAAGTCCAAAAGGGATCTAGAAAGTTGAGGCATAATTTTCCCACACATAATTCAACCACAATATTCAAAATCTTTCCATCACTAATGTCTTGAGCTTAGCACATTTGTGCACATAAAAATTTGAGAGCTACACTATGAACTTGAAAAAAGTGAGATGGAGAAGGACAATGGAGGTAAAACAATGGTGATATGAGACGATATAATAGTTGTTTTCAATTTCACATTTCTTATATCATTTCATTCTTTATTGATAGATTAGATTCATTTTCTTAAATCTAATAGTTTTTTGTGGTTTATGTTAAGGATTTAAGCCTTACATATGATTTTTGGTCTTACAATTGGTGAACCTAACATGAATTACATCCAAGTAACTTTTTTGTAGATATTTTACTTGTTTTTGTTTTGTAGATCCTGTGATGGATCTACAAGACTTTGCGATGCATTTGTGTTGTGACGCATTTGCTAAAAAAAGTGACACATTCATCTATGTGGCATAATTTTTAAGTTTGGTCTAAAAAATTCTTTGTTTGGGTATTATAGTTCATGTAGTCAAAGATGGACCGTTTGGAATGGATTATCCAACCTTGCAGCATAACTCAACACAAAATAGATAATTGAAGGCAACATACTACTATATTGATTAAATCACAAAATATGCATGCCCGTAGGCCTTCTCAAATGTAGGTTACAATAAGCTCCATGGGCCACACCTATTGGCTTATAGACTGTCACATGATTAATTACTATTATATGCAAAATTAGTTTCAGGATCTAATGTGCTTGTCTCTAACTCCATATCATACATTAGTTACTTTTCTACTAAATTCAAAGAGTAATTATATACTAGATCCAAGCTTAAGATTGATCTGCGTCAACCTGAATTAGGTCCCAAATCTGATGTCCAGTGAAACATGTAGTTTGACCCCAAGGAATTGAAAAATAATCAAACATAGATGTGGATGGGTTCAAACCTAATTGGTATTGGTCTTTCCCTATAACCATCCTATGATGAGACATGAAGACTCTGCAAGGTACATGGATATTCTTCATGTTTCCTCCAATGGGTCCAAGTTTCTTGTCGAGGTGATCTTCTGGTGAAGGGTTCTTTTGGGTCATAGTGTCGTGGGGTTTATCACCTAGGTATGTTATTGTAGACTTCCCATTTTTTCTTCATTCTAATTTGTAAGAGAAAATTGGATGTTGCAGTAAAATTTGGTATGATTCTTCGAGATGCTCCTGCATCAGTAGCTCAATCAACTTAAATTATTAAACCCCTAACATCAATATTTTTCTATCAAGTTTCATTTTCTTGTTTTCTATTTTATGTGTTTAGTTTGCAAGATCTCATAATGCATCTACCTAAAAAAGTGACACATTTACCTACAAATGTGGCGCATCTATATGAATCAACAACACAACTATCAAATCTTGAGATGCATTTCCCTATGTAACAATGCATTTTACTATGAAGTACAAAGGGTATAATTTCTTAGATTTTGTTATTGCATGCAGTTTGATTTACTTAGATAGGTTATTTTTATGTTACCGATTTATTTCTATAGCTATTTTGGCGAATGAATGGAGAAGACTTCATTGTAAACTACTAATATTATTTTTTGCAAGACATTGAAAGAGATCATATCAAAGACAACTATTTTTTTTGTAGGATGCTTGTCAAAGCATTTAAACTATCAAAAAAGGCATGTCTTTGTTTATTATATAGATCACTTTCATTTTCTAAAGTTTAAGAACATGTATCTTCCATGTCTTGTGTGCTTTCACATTTTTTTTATCCCAGGTTTTTGTGTGTGTATCCTCTCCCCTCATGCACTTGTGTGATCTTGGGTGTATGAGAAACACACAATGGCCTCTTTTTAGTTTTTAGTAGGAGGCTTGCAGGTAGGGATTTCATCACCCTAGGGTTCAAACTCAACCACATTTCCTAATGGGGTATATATAGGAGGGAGAGTGAAATTTATACCTTAAGGAGTAGCTAGCATTTTTTGAAGTCTAGCCACGAGATCCTTGATCCAGTAAGACTTGATTTGGTGATGAGAGTAGCAGAGACCCTCCTAATCTCAGGCTGCTATAAACAATCTCTCTATAGTCCCCCACTAGAAACCTTTATTTTTAGAAGACTAGGAGCCTTCAAAAATTTCTTAGTGTATGATGCAGAGTGGTAGGGAAGGTAAACACACAACCACAAATGAAAAAGACACTCCAACTCAACGCTTCTCTCAAATACTCTTATGAGGAGTCATAAACTCCATTATTCCTTCAAGAGATCAACCCCACACACCTAGGGTTCACAACTTAGACTACTCACCAAGCTTGAAAACATTTGAATCATGTCAAATTAGACCAAAATAAGGTTTAACAACCCTCTAGCACTTAGGTTTCACCAAACACCCATACCTATGGTGATCTAGGCCTCTTTTTCACTCAAAGCTTGTAGCCCTTGCCTGACAGGATAGTCATCTTAAAATCCACATGGAGGACTATAATAACACTAAACCCTTGGATTCAGACACCCAAAATGGACCTCTACCAGCTATCAAAACCTTTTCCCATGACTGTCAAGACACAAACCACAATAAGCCATTCGATCGCTGCTCCAAGAGAACTAATTCAAAGACCTACACCTATGTCTTGGCTATCTAGGCTCTCCCCTTCACCCCAAAGCTCAAAATATGATTCCTATAGGTTATCTACACCTGTTACCACCATTCCTAAGTGCCCCTTAGATAGATTTCTCCAAACCAATTAAAATCTCAACTTTTTGCTTGTCAATTAGGCTTGCCACATAGAGATGTCAAGCCAACAACCTTACACCACTTCCTCCAATGAGCCTGCCATTCTCCAAAAAATTGAGGATATAGTAGTACAGCCCTAAATCTTCCATTCCATCAAGAATGAGCAATTCTACCATGTGGGAATGGAAGAAACACAAATTTTTCCCTCAAAACCCTGAATTTAAGGGTTTTCAGACCACTCGATAGTAAAATTAGGATATCCCCTTTATTTCTTAATGAAATCTCACCACACTAGAGCCCAAATTAAGATTATTCAATTCCCTATCCAACCATTATAGGCTTAAGGCATAACACAAATATTACAATACATACCAAGTACATGATCAAAAAAATCTTCAGGAAAACACAAAAAATTAGCAAACTCTTTATTGCAAACTTCTTCCAAACTTCAACAAAAGCTTTGCCTTGACCAAGAGAGGCATATATGAAGTATTCCAACTCCCTCCAACATCCTACAACTGAAATTTGAATCTATAAGTGTGAATAAGGTGTAAAGTACAAAAGACACTTCTTAATATAACATTATATCAAAGACAAAGCCAAATGAATAAATTCAAAGCAATAATCTACTGAAAGCGTCATATTTCTCTCTATCTCCAAAGATTTATTAAATCAATGTGGCTCTCAAATCATGTAAGCAATGTGACTGTTAAAATGACTATCTGAAGAACGAGATGGATGCTAATGCAATGATATGGAGCTTAATGTGATAATACTAGATGATAAAGAAACTAAACTAGCATGAATTGACATGGAAATAGATAAATGCAGCTACAGGAGGCAACCATGATATGAAAACTTGATTGATGGATGTTGGATGCTTGATGCCTGAATTCCTGTAGAGTAAGAGTGCATAAGTTAGATTATCTGGATCCTTTTCTTGGTTCAATGAGGCTATATTTATAGATTTCCTGGCTGTAGAAATGCACAGGGATGGCATTGAGAGGCTTGGATTCAATCTGGAGGATTGAATGGTGAAAGATGGAGGAGATTGAGAGAATTTTGGTGATTGTATCTACCCATGAAAACACCAGGCAAGAGAAGAGGAAAGATTAATGGAGGAGGATTGAGAGAAGAATTTGGAATTTGTCTCCAAAACTTCTCGTGAAGTTTCAAAGCATTAATTTAGACATATTTTAGACATAAATTAGACATAGGATATCTAATTCAATTTTGAGGAAATATAGAGGAATATTCCTTATGCCTTTATTTAAATGTTTTTGATTTATTTAAATTAGCAAAAGAGGGATAAATAATTTAATAAAACGAACTATAGAAGTTGTTTATTAAATTAAACAGAAGAATATGACAATTAATCAATAAAGTTCTTTAATCTTTATTTCATTAATTTAAGATTGATGTGATAGAATGAAATAGGAAAATGATAATTAAATCAAACAAAGTATTTCATTTTGTTTATTTAATTAAGATTAGAAGAATTCAAATGTGAATGTGAACATGAACTATATAAATAAATATTTCTATTTATTCAAACAGTAGAGGAAATTAGGATAATTAATTAAATAATTTGTATTTAATTAATCGAAATTCTCCAAACCATTTTTAGGTGTATACAGAATGAATTGGCCGTTGGAAACACAAAAAGACCTCATTTTGTCACTTAAATGCCTAATTAAGGCAATTTAGACAACTTTCACCAAACCGCCTACAAAGATACCTCCAAAATATTTGAAAGGAAACCAAGACCCCTCAAATGAGCAAGGTGACTCCCCTCAGGTGTCTAGTTACATCAAGGAATCCTTATTTCTTAATATTCCAAGATGCACTAAACTTACAAAAAGAGGATGGAGACCTCGTTGTACAAATAAGTTGGTCAACAAGACCAAAATTCAACCATAAAACTAGGAGACCTATTATAAAGCATTGAAATGGTCCTTAGGACCTTATTCTATCACCAAGCCAAGAAACAAAACATATCAAAGCAATCTAGGTTCATTAGGTCCATTGGACCCATGGGTGCTCCTGCACCATACTCCCAAACAAGAAAAAGATCTCAAGTCCTCTTTGAGATCAGGTCTTCTATAGTAGTTCCATGTTGTTTAATGTTAGTTTCAGAAATCCAAGTGGTATCCTCTTCAGGTAGACCTTGTCACTTAACCAAATAGTCCTTGGAGACCTTCCTTCTAGTCATCTTTGTCTCCTTGGTGTATAGGATGCATTCAAGAGTCATAGGTTGGCTTGGGGGTAGTTCCTTGACCCAATCTTCATCTTCCATTGGTGTTGGACCTGCTGCATCCCCTACATTCATAGAAGATTTGAAAGGATATAAATCAAAAATGTTAAAAATAGTAGAGATTGCCACCCCAGGAGGTAGCTCTATTTCATAAGCATTTTGGCCAAACTTGTGGACCACCTTGTAAGGTCCTATCTCATTCAACATGAGTTTGGTATACTTTCCCTTTGGAAGTCTCTCCTTCTTCAAGTGAGCCATCACCAAATCTCCAACCTCGAATTGAACATCCCTCTTCTTCAAATCTTCTCTTTCCTTGTACTTATCAACATTATTCTGTATAGTTTCCTTCACTTGTTGATGAATATCCTTGATTGTAACAACAAAGTCTTCTCCTTGAGAACTTATCTTATAAAATCCTTGTAGATCTCTTAGTTCGTAGACCCCTCTAGGGTGCATGCCATAGACTACTTCAAAAGGACTCCTACCAATGCTACTATTCATGGAGTCATTGTATGCAAATTCAGCCTGAGGTAAAATCAGATCCCAAGCTTGTCCATGTTCCTTGGTAAGACATCTTAAGATATTTCCCAATGATCTATTCACCACTTCAGTTTTTCCATCCGTTTGTAGATGGTATGCACAGCTAAAGGATATATTTGTGCCAAGTTTCTTCCATAAGGTCCTCCAAAAGTGACCTATAAACTTATAATCCCTATGAGAAATAATACTTAAAGGCAATCCATGTATCCTAACAACCTCCTTAAAGAAGATACCTTCTATATGAGATGCATCATTGGTACACTTACAAGAAATAAAATGGGCCATCTTACTAAACCTATCAACCACCACAAAAACACTATCAAAACCTCTTTGGGCCCTAGGCAACCCTAATACAAAATCCATACTTACACTCTCCCAAGGCCTATTGGGAATGGGAAGTGGCTGATAGAGCCCTGTATTTGATGAAGTTCATTTTTCTCTTTGGCAGATTGTACATCCTTCTACATACTTTCTCACATCCACTTGCGGTCTTGGCCAATAATAAAACCTCCTCACTTGTTCTAAGGTCTTATCAAGGACAAAATGACCTCCAAGACTCCCACTGTGTCTTTCCTTTATAATATTCTCCCTCATTGAGCATTTAGGCACACACAATTGGCTTCCTTTGAAGAGAAAACCATTCTTCAAGAAAAAATCAAAGTATTCACCATGAAAAGTATTCAAATGCTGATCACAAACTTTGTATACCTCATTAAAATCTGCATCTTCATGATACATGTCTTTCAATGCATCAACCCCCATGCTTTGGAGTTGGATCTCTTGCAATACAAGTGCCCTTCTACTGAGAGAATCTGCCACCTTATTTGCTTGGCCCTTCTTATGCTTTATTGTGAATGTGTAGGCTTGTATAGACTCCACCCACTTCATGTGCCTATGATTGAGTTTATCCTATGCATTCAAGAAACTCAAAGCATGATTATTAGTATAAACAACAAAATATTTAGGTAACAAGTACTGCCTCCACTTTTTGAGGGCTTGGACCATAGCATACAATTCCAAATCATAGAAGAATACTTCCTCTTTGCTTCATTCGGCCTCTCACTAAAAAATGCAACTGATCTTCCTTCTTGGCTCAAGATAGCCGCTATTGCTTGGTTACTAGCATCACACTCAATAGTAAAAACCTTATCAAAATCAGGGAGCACAAGTATAGGTTGTTGTGCTACTCTCTTTTTCAGATATTCAAACCCTTTATCAACTTCATTGGTCTAAGAAAACTTACCCTTATTACCTCCTTTGATGGTATCCAAGATTGGTGCACAAATTTGACTAAAGTTCTTGATGAACTTTCTATAAAAGCTTGCAAGTCCATGAAAGATTCTCACATCTCCCATGAATTTTGGTGTTGGCCAAGTAATAATAGCATCCACCTTTGAAGGATCCATCTTCAAAAATCCCTTGGAGATGCCAAATCCAAGGCACACTAGTTCTTCCCTCATGAATTCACACTTTTCCATGTTGATCAAAAAATTCTCCTCTTGTAACCTCTTTAGTAAGCTATTGCTTGGTTACTAGCATCACACTCAATAGTAAAAACCTTATCAAAATCAGGGAGCACAAGTATAGGTTGTTGTTTTTCTCTCTTTTTCAGCTATTCAAACCCTTTATCAACTTCATTGGTCCAAGAAAACTTACCCTTATTACCTCCTTTGATGGTATCCAAGATTGGTGCACAAATTTGACTAAAGTTCTTGATGAACTTCTATAAAATCTTGCAAGTCCATGAAAGCTTCTCACATCTCCCATGAATTTTGGTGTTGGCTAAGTAATAATAGAATCCACATTTGAAGGATCCATCTAAAAACATGCCTTGGAGATGAAAAATCCAAGGTACACTAGTTCTTCCCTCATGAATTCACACTTTTCCATGTTGATCAACAACTTCTCCTCTTGTAACATCTTCAATACTATGTCAAGGTGCATTAAAAATTTCTTCTTTAGACCTACTAAACACGAGAGTATCATCTAGATAAACCATAATAAACTTTCCAATGAAAGGTCTCAATACCTCATTCATAGGGTGCATAAAGGTGCTAGGGGCATTTGACAACCCCAAAGGGTATCACCAACCACTCATATAGGCCCTCATTAGTCTTAAAATTTGTCTTCCATTCATCCCCCTCTCTGATCCTTATCTGATGATAACCACTTTTCAAATCAATCTTCGAAAAGTATGATCCCCCTGCTAGTCAATCCATAAGGTCCTCCATTCTTGGCATTGGGAACCTATATCTGATTGTGATCCTATTAATGGCTCTTGAATAAGTGAAAATCATTCAATTCCCATCCTTCCTTGGTGCTAGGATAGTAGGAACAACATATGAGATCAAACTCTTCCTCACTAGCCCCTTATCCATCAAATCTTGCACTTGTCTTGCAATCTCCTCATTTTGGGCAGGTGTCATCTTATATGCAACCTTATTGGGTAGTGTAGCCCCTGTAATCAGATCAATATGGTGGCTTATATCCCTAATGGGAGGTAGGGAACTAGGTAGTTCATTCACCATTATGTCCTTATAGTTTTCCAACAACTCTTGGACCTCTCTAGGTGCATCTTCCTTCTTCTTTGTAGGTAGATCTATTTCACTCTATGGCTTCATAATCAAGAAGAATCCTCTTCCTCGTCCTTCCTTAAAGGTCTTCATGAACTCCTTCTCACCCACCATCAAAACACTAGGCCCTTCATGCTTTGTATTTTCTTCTTCTATGAGAGGTGTGAGATTGTAAGTCACCCCATCCTTCACAATGGAGTATGTATTCTTCTTCCCATCATGCTTGGCCTTCCTATCAAACTGCCAAAGCCTACCAAGCAGCAAGTGGCACACATCCATAGGGATGATGTCACATAGGATCTTGTCCTTGTATGACCCCATGTTGAATTCTACCCATACTTGTTGATTCACCAAGACTTGTTGTCCTTTACTAAGCCATGGAACTTTGTATGGGTTAGGGTGAGAAATCCTTTTCAAATTCAATTTTTCTACCATCCCAATTGAAGAAAGATTATCAGTTGATCCTGAATCCACTACTATCTTACACACCTTACCTTGTATGTTGCAATTGATTCTGAAGAGTGCTTTCCTTTGTTGGGGTTCTTTAGGGATTGGTACCTTGAGCAATTTTCTCCTAATCATCAAGTTCTCTCCACTTCTGATATGAGGTTTACTATAGGTGAGTTCACACTCTCTTCATATTCATGCACTAATTGATTCCTCCTCTCTCCACCATGATATATTGATCCTTTCTTTTCAAGGCATTTGAAGGATGGATGCCCAGGCTGGTTGCAAGTGTAACATCTCCCTGAAAAATGATTAGAACCTCTCCCTCCATTAAATATTCCTCTACCATTGGGTCTCCTACCCCTGTATTCCCCTCTACTACTTGATTCTCCACTTTCTTCATTAGAATTAGACTCCTCTTGATGTTTTTGGGACTGATTTCTGCCCCCAAAGCTACCTCTACCTCTTCCTCTACTTTGCTGCTCTTGTTTCCTTCTTATCTTCTCTTCAACCTTATGTGCAATTTGTATGCAATCCTCCATGGTCTTGGGGGTGACCAAACTGATCTCATCTTGAATGTTGATCCTTAGGCCATTGATATACCTGGCCACCTTTTCCTTCTCACTCTCTACATGATCACATCTCATGCTCAGCTTGTAGAATTGTTCAATGTAGGATGAAACATCCATGTCTTTTTGTTTCAGATTCTGCCTCTTTCTGAACTCTTGCACTTCATGATCAACAGGAAGGAATTGTGCCTTCAACCTATGCACCATACTATCCCATGAGTTGATCATGGACTTACCCATCTTCACCCTTTCTCCTTGGATGAAATTCCACCATGTCAAGGCGGATCCCTTCAAATTTGTTTTGGAAAAATTTACCTTCTTGTTCTCTACCATGTCTTTTTATTCAAAATATTTATTCAATGCCTCTACCCACTCTAACACTTCTTCCACATCCATGTTTCCACTGTACACCGATAGATCAATCTTCACCTCAGAGGAATCTCCTCTAGATGCTTGCAAGGCTTTAAGGATTCTTCTCTCATGAGGGGGTATCTCTTCCCCCTGAGGGTTATCTTCACCTTCTTCACCCTCTGGCTCTTCTTCAAAGGAACTCTCTTCCTCAATGTCCACTCCTCTCCTTATGTTTCTTGCTCTTAAGGCCTCTATCTATTCTCTCAAGGTCTTCAACTCCTTCGCAACCACCAGTCCAACTTTTGGATCCATGATGTATTCCCTTCAACAACTACCTGCAATCAGGATCTGATACCACTATGATGTAGAGTGGCAGGGAAGGTAAACACACAACCACAAATGGAAAAGACACTCCAACTCAACGCTTCTCTCAAATAATCTTATGAGGAGACATAAACTCCATTATTCCTTTAAGAGATCAACCCCACACACCTAGGGTTCACAACTCAGACTACTCACCAGTCTTGAAACATTTGAATCATGTCAAATTAGACCAAAACAAGGTTTAACAACCCTCTAGCACTTAGGTTTCACCAAACACCTATACCTATGGTGATCTAGGCCTCTTTTTAACTCAAAGCTTGTAGCCCTTGCTCGACAGGACAATCAATTTAAAATACACATGGATGACTATAATAACACCAAACCATTGGATTCAAACACCCAAAATGGACCTCTACCAAGTATCAAAACCTTTTCCCATGACTGTCAAGGTACAAACCACAATAAGCCATTCTACCGCTGCTCCAAGAGACCTAATTCAAAGACCTACACCTGGGTCTTGGATATCTAGGCTCTCCCCTTCATCCCAAAGACCAAAATAATATTCCTATAGGTTATATACACCTATTACCACCATTCCTAAGTGCCCCTCAAACAGATTTCTGCAAACCAAGCAAAATCTCAACTTTTTGCTTGTCAATTAGGCTTGCCACATAGAGATGTCAAGCCAACAACCTTGCACCACTTCCTCCAATGAGCCTTTTGTTCTCCAAAACATTGAGGATATAGTAGTACAGCCCCAAATATTCCATCCCACTGATAATGAGCAATTCTACCATGTGTGAATGAAAGAAACACACATTTTTCTGTCAAAACCCTGAATTTAAGGGTTTTCAGACCACCGGTAGTAAAATTAGGATATCTCCTTTATTTATTAATGAAATATCACCACACCAAAACAAAAATGAATCTTATTAAATTACCTATCCAACGATTGTAGGCTTAAGGAATAACCTATAACGTACAGTCTGTACCAAGTATGGGATCAACAAATTCTTTAGGAAAACACAAAAAATCAGCAAACTCTTAATGTAAACTCCTTCCAAACTTCAACAACAGCCTTGCCTCAACCAAGAGAGGCATATATGAAGTCTTCCAACTCACTCCAATGTCTTACAACTGAAATTTGAATCAGTTGGCTGTTGGAAACACAAAAAGACCTCATTTTGTCACTTAAATGCCTAATTAAGGCAATTTAGACAACTTTCACCAACCCGCCTAGAAAGATACCTCCAAAATATGTGAAAGGAATAAAAGACCCCTCAAATGAGAAAGGTGACTCCCCTCAGATGTATAGTTACATTGAGGCATCCTTATTTCTTAATTTTCCAAGATGCACTAAACTTACAAAAAGAGGATGGAGACCTTGTTGTACAAAGAAGTTGGTCAAGAAGACCAAAATTCAACCATAAACCTAGGAGACCTATTAAAAAGCATTGAAATGGTCCTTAGGACCTTATTCCATTATCAATTCAAGAAAAAAACATATCAAAGCAATCTAGGTTCATTATGTCCATTGGACCCATGGGTGCTCCTACACTAGTGTAGTGTAGGGTATAGTATCATGCTCGAAGATACTCACCACATGCTCCATTGAGGAGAGATAAAAATTCTTGGGGTTGACTTATTTAGCCCCTCAAGACAAAGGAAAGGTGATATTGTTTTCATATTGGGCCTATGTCATTGGACCTCTAGCTATTCGCTCTCAAAAGAGAGTAGTCTCACATCGATATTGGGGTATTAGTGCTTTGTGTGTGGGCTTACACTAAGTATACAAACCCATCTGAATAATTAAGTTGTGATTGTTTTTGAAGTGTTTTTAATTTGTGTTATACCAGTGAAACTATTGGAATTTTTTCCTTGAGCCTTATCTCCTACAATCTAAAGTCAAGAATCATTTTGTTTTCCAAGTTTTTTTTTGGTAAAAATTGAAACAAACCCAATACGAAAAACCACTCTAAACACTCAATTTCCACAAACCAACTAGATTAAGACATTTGACACTTTTCGTAACACATTTTCTTAGCAAAACCTAGGAAAAACTAGAGTGACACATATGTATCTTTCTATTATGTATTTACTTAGCAAAACCTAGAAAAAAAATAGAGTTATACAATTGTAGGTTTCTGTACTATTTTCTATCATGAATGTCATATATGTAATTCTATGATGCATCTATGATATTTTGCGATGTAACTACTACACTACAACTATTAATTTTACCACCGTAACTAAAAATTTCCTTGACACATATATTAGATTGACAAAAAATAGTGTTTCAATTTAGAATCTAGTTTTTAGATACTAGACTTGTAGATAGGGGAAAATTCAGGGAAATCATGAATCAATAATAACAACCACAAAACTATCTAAATCCAAACCATAAAGACCCTAATCTAACAATAAAGAACAAATGACCATAAAAATCCAAATAATAAAGCAATAATACTTCAAATCCTATGTCATAGTTGAATCACCTTCATTACTCTTCTCCATTTTTCTTTGTTTGCTCTCAAATTTGTAGTATGCAATGTATTTGATAAGCTTTATGTGTAGTAGCAAGATCTCAAGATAGCAATAGAAAATTTTCAAAGACTATGGTTAACCTTAAAATGAAGGTGATGGCTTGCTTTTATAGAAATCCAAATTCAAATGAAGGGTGAGGATTTAATGATGAGGTATGATGATCAATGGATGAGATTAATTGAGAAAAAAAAGAGATAAGGATGAGAAGGATGGACCAAATCTCAAGAAATTAGTTGATATTTAGGTCATAGTTAAGAATAGGAAAATTAAATAATTACAACAATTATTTAATTTGGAAATGATGGATGAATAATTAAATAATTAAAAATGGTTATTTAATTATAGAAGAAAGGTAGGATATGAAATATTAAATAATTAAAAATAATTATTTAATAATAGATGGAGGGAAATGGTAAATAATTAAATAATTAGAAACTATTATTTAATTATAGAAGGGGGAAATTGATAAATAATTAAATAAATAAGAACTTATTTAATTATGGAGGGAAAAAGATAATGAATAATTAAATAATTAAAATAATTATTGAATTATAGAGGAAAGGGAGGAAAAATAAAAATGAATAATTAAATAAATAAAAATGTATTTAATTATAGAGGAAAAAAAGGATAATTAGTGACATAATCTAAATAAATTGACATTTATTTAAATTAGTCAAAAGAGGAATAAAGATAGGATGAATTAATTAAATAATTAAGACTTATTTAATTAAAGGTAGAAAGTACTATGAAAGAATAATTAAATAATTAAAATAATTTAATTATGCAAGGAAAGGTGCAAATTAGTGTAAAAATGTAGTTCACAAGTTTACGACATTTTTTAGTCTCTAAATTTTGCCCCTTTTTGATACAATGTGATTTTGAGTGTTGTGTCAAAGAATAATTTGAATTTGATTTAGGACTTGCCCTAGTGTGCCCCAAGTAAGGCGGGATAGGATGATGCCCCATTGATAAATTGACAATTTTTTTGAAAAACTCCAAAAAAATTGGCAAGTTTATCGCTAGGTCAATTTGATAGGCACAAATGCAATGGCAACAAAAAACTAGGCTTAAAGGTCAGTTTTAGGCTTGATATATGCATTCAAAGGTGAAAGTGGATGCATCCAGTTATGAGCAAGGGGGCCCTCTTAGGTCAAAAAGGATATAAATAGGCGTATGGGGGTCCAAAATAGGTCATTTATGCACTTTGAGTTTAGGATTCTAGGAGCTCTAGAGTGAGAGTTTTGAGAAGAAGTAGTGAAGGTATGCCACATGTTCCAGTCATAGCATATCGTGGGTACCAGGTTCAATCATTTAGATGTGCGTGCAAAGGGCTTAGGTGGGGTGGTATGTAACTATTCCTTTCTTTGTGATTTTGTTGCTTTTTGGTAGATTTTAAGGCTCAAAGAAGGGCAAATAGATGCAGTGTAGTTTCTATAGAGCATGTGTTATCACATTTGCCACATGTGTGGTACTACGCATCACATGTGTAAAGTGTGACACAACTATACAATGGAAACACATAGGTGTGATATAGATATTCGAATGCTCACAATTGTTAGGTGCACCACATGTGTGTTGGTGAACCACAAGTGTAGGCTAGAATAACACATGTATAAAATAACACTGTAACTGTTGGAGGGTGTAGCACATGTGCTAAAGTGCAACATACATGAATGACAGAGCAACACATATGTAAATTCAGCTTGCAATTGCAAAGTATGACACATATGACAGATTGTGCGATGCATTTGACTAATATGAAAATATAGGTATTTTTTGACAAAATTTTGAACATGTAGTAGGTCCAATAGGATAATTAAGGCGTCATTATTAACATGATATGCTTTTCATGAATGCAAGTGAGACTTTCACCTATCTATACGCAAGAGATCTAGTCGACGTCCTTTAGGCTATGAGATCATCTGAGTGAGGAGGATTAGGATACATTGAATATGCAAGGGCTATACCACATGACCTTTATGCTTGTTATACGGGCTAACAAAGGCTTATTGATGGAACTTGCAGAGACATGGCACTCAAAGATGGGTTCCTTTCATCTTTTGACTAGAGAGGCAACAATCACTCTCGAGGATGTATGGTGGATCTTATGGCTACCTATTCATGGAGAGCGAGTGATATATAATCTAGATTGAGGACTAGTTACTATTTAGAGGGTATTTGATACACAAGATCTTGTACAATTGGGAGTGGAGGATCATGAGATTGGATGGGACACCTTAGTTGATAGGTATTATAGGTTGATAGTGGTACTCTATACAATTATTGCAAGCGTGGTTATCCTAGATCAACGAGGCCATAGATTCCTGGTGGGATGGGGTGAGATGCTAGTTGGGATGATGGAGGAGGCGACAGTGTATGCTTGGGGGTCATTATTATTGTGTATGTTATACTTTCAAATGCATGATGTGGCGTATAGGGACATGCAATCGACTGACTCTGGGATGACCTTGCTCATGGTATGAGAAGGGGAGCATATATCAGTATTCTAACCATTGGTGGATAGGTATTTAGCACTAGGACTACCTTATGTGTACATATATGAAGGGTCAGTGATGCAGATACATGTGGGAGATGTGGGATATTGGAGACATGGATATGACCTTGATGGAGACCTTATAGGGATTGTGTTTCTTGGGATGATGATTAAGATCATCTGCCATATTGTCGACATACAAAATACTTGATCAAAAACACAATACTAATGCAACATATTATTGAGAGGCACTTGCTAGAGCAGGTTCTTTGACAGCTCAAAGAGTGACAAGGTGTTCTAGTGGAAGTTGTAGATTATGCAAGGTTTTCATGAGAGGTTCCACAATTGGGGTCGATGATCAGTGTGCAGATGGTTATGTGGGAGTTAGTGGGGTAAAACATTACAAATATTTAACCCTATAATCTATTTGAGAAACGATATAAGATAATTATATAACATAAAATAATGAAATATTAAGGGTGAATTTATTTTATTAGACCTTATCACCCATAGTAAAAACATAGTACATTTCAATCAAGAAAACAAGACAAAAGAAAGAAGTACGAGCATGGTACAAGAATATTTTTGCAATACCTTCTCATTCTATGATTAAATAAGTGATAACCACATTGCAAGAAGAGGTAAGAATAGAGATTTTTTGAAGGAAGAGGTCAACCCCACAAAGTGAATAGTTAATTTAGAATTTTGTGGAATTGATGGATTAATCTAATGTGGTATCAGAGCCTGGATAACTCACTTGCGCTGGGCAGATTGTTGCAAGGTGTGTGCCCTTGGTCTCCTTGTACTATGCAACATAGTGCTCGAGTTCATGACATGGCTTAACCACCTCTTATGGATTCATTAACTCTAGCAGTTGTATTAGGAATTAACAAGTTGATCTTTTGGTGCAATGAAAATTGCCTGTCCAATACTTACATGGTTAAAAGAGGAATTGAAAGAGAGTATGAGGAAGGAGGATCCAAATAACTTATACATTGAGATGGAAAAAGGAGAAAGGGGGATGACACTAAAAATATGGACAAATCTAAGTACTTTATCAACCCTTAAGAATAAAAGAGGAGAAAATAGTATCTTAAGGAGAACCTAAAATGAACATGGTAGGAAACTATTGGAGAGATCAAGAAATCAGGTAGGTAGTGGAAATTCTATAAGACTTTGAAGATATATTTATCAAGAACTTTACTAAATAAAGTGGATTAAGGAAGAATAAATTTTAATTAAAACTTAGTTGAAGGAGGGTGCTAAGGCATAGAAGAAAATACCTTATAGGTTAAATATTAATGTCAAAATTAACTTAAAAGAAGAAATAGATAAAACATTGGTTGGAAAGTATATCCCTTCACTAATTGGGTTTTTGGATACCATCAAGTTAAAATATAAATGAGGGACAACCTAAAACTGCATTTTTAATTGAATAACAATTTTTATTTATATAGTGATACCCTTTGGCTTAAACAATGATCTTGCCATATTGAGTAAAATAGTGATAAATGTGCTTACACAATTTATCCATGATTTCTTATAAGTGTACTTGGGTTATTGGATAGTACATGGAATAATAAAAGATGATATCCATGTTTTGGTGATTAATTTGAAAATGATGTTGAAGCCTCCAAATATCTCTAAACTTGAAAAATGTATATTTGTGGTACCCTTTACTATTGCAACACATTATATGAAACAAGGCATGATAGTATATCCTTTAAAAGTTGCAATAATATTGAATTTACCCCCCCCCCCCCCCAAGATAGTAATTGAAGTAAAATTATTACAAGGATATAGTGGTTTATCACCATAAAATTGTTAGGGGTATCCAATAACTATGGGGCTAAGTGAAGAGCTACTCAAGAAGAAGAATATGATAAATTTTAATTGCACTAAATAATGTCAAGGATCCTTTGATACAAAAAAGAAAAAATTATCGATGGTTGATAAAGATAGTATGGATGGAAGATAGTGTTGCAAGGTTCAACACTTAACCAGTTATCGAGCCATGGTTGGGCACACATTTATTATGAGATGAATGGAATGAATTGGATATGATAATAGGATGGATACAATAGAGTAGATGTGATAAATGAATAGATAAATGAGGTGGATAAAAAAAAATTCACATAGATGATGATGCAAGACGTATTCAAATGTAGCACCTGTTTACCAGGATTTTAATATGATACATGTCCTAAAAGAACCACAAGGTGGTTTTCACTTAAAGGATGATTTATTTCTCTTACTGTTTTCTTTTTTTCTTAGGCTATTATGATGCATTAGGTATATAAATTTTTAAGATGGCTATTGTTGAGTGGTTCTGCTACGGGTTCACCTTCTAGATTAGCCAACTGATATGCACTAGAGCTATAACTTGTTGTGATGACAAAAGGACCTAGCTATTTTGGCTTAATTTTATCTTTCCCATATTGATTAAGTTCAATCTTTCAATTTTCTTTCAAGACTAAGTCACCAACCTGAAATATCCTATTCTTAATTCTATTTTTATAACTTCATTTGAGATGGTTCTGATAGGCTTGGAGATGATTAAGATCACTCAAACATCTTTCATCTAGCAGTTCAAGTTCAAGGAGTTGGGATACTCAGTATTCTTCATTGTTAACAAGATCTTTCAAGGATACCCTTAGGGATGGAATCTCGACCTCTATAGAAAAGATGGCTTCAGATCCATATACAATGGAAAAAGTTGTTGCACTCATGGGTGTACAAATATTGAACTTCTATAGGACCACAAGGAGGGATTCAGCTGAAGGTGCTAGTCACGACTGACATCATTAATAGTCTTTTTTAGGGATCTTGAGGATGTTTTTGTTAGATGCTTCTGCCTAACCGTTTCCCTAGGGGTAGTACGGGGTAGAGAAGCAGTGTTGGATTGAGAATCTAGTGCAAATCTCAATGAAATATTGGTTTTTAAATGAAGTTTCATTGTTAGTAATGATAGTTTGAGGGATACCATAATGACAAATCAAATAGTTAAGGATAAACTTCACTATTTGTTTGCTGGTGATATATGTTAAGGGTATGGGTTTTATCCACTTCATGAAATACTCCACAACAATTATGATAAAATTATATTTGTTGGATGAGGTAGGGGGTATCTTACCTATAAGGTTGAATCCCCATTGTGAGAAGGGCCAAGGTGTAGTGATAGGATGTAACTCTTGTGTAGGTGCATGAACAAGATCACTATGTTGTTGACATTGAAAGAACTTCTTTACAAATTGTATAGCTTCATGTTCCATTAACGACCAATAGTATCTAGTTCTTAGTAACTTCTTGAATAGATTAGGGCTGCTAGAATGAGACCCACAAACACCTTCATATACCTCTTATAAGGAAGTTCAAGCTTCTTGTGGGTTGAGACATTAGAGTAATGTACCATCAAGGATTAGATGGTATAAACTATCTCCAAGGATGGTAAAGTGTGCAGTTCGACGGATATTTTTTTTCTTTTGGTTTCTTGTAAGGTGAGGTGGTATGGTTCCATGTTGGATATAGGCATAGGTGTCTTGATACTAGGGTAAATTAGGACAAACATAATCACACACAAGTTTGGATTCCAAGATATCAAATGTTGGCATAAGAAATTATTCAATAAGGAATTCATACTTAGGAATGTTTTGCAGTATATCAAGAAGTGAACCAATAGTAGCCATGGTATCGACCACTTTGTTGTTGACTCTCGAGATCTGTTCAAAGAGGATGACTATAAATTATTTCTTAAAACTTTCAACCATTCTCTTATAAGGAAACAAATTAGCATCCTTAGTTTGGTATCCATCATTCACTTGTCTAATGACCAACTGAGAATCACCATAAACTTGTAGCTCTTTGATTTTCCATTCAATGACCATTCTTAACCTAGTGAGTAGTGCTTCATATTTGACTATATTTTTTGTGCAAGGAAAGGAAATTTTGTATGCTTTGGGTATACTATCTCCTTGAGGTATGAGAAAGGGGATACTATCCCCTGCTCCATGCCGAGTGTTACAACCATAAAATTCACAAAATTCTTCCTAATTTGAGTAGCATTAGGAACCCTTAAGATAAAATTTCATCCCTTCATTATTCATTAAAAGTCCCATGAATTCTTTTACCAAGTCATTCCATCCCCCATATTTTCATAGCTCTATTCAAACATCCATTACCAGACCCCCACAAGAGTAATTAATCCATATTAGAGGCCTCTGATAGACTAGCAATATACAAAACACAACAAAAAATATCCACTACTATACCACAAAAGTCATATAACAAGAGTGCGGTCTGGAGGTACAAAATAGCTTAACTACCTCATATGCCACAAAACTGCAACTAGCACCAATGAAGAAAAGTAAACAGAGCGGTGGTGTGGTAAGTAGTTTTAATGACCGCTTGATATAACCCGCAACACCACGATGGGCTAATCCATTTAACAAAGATTCAAACGGTAAGATGCGAAACTCCCCGCTACCTCGCAATGAAAAGATGCACAACAAAAGAGTGATGGGTGGTAGGGCAGTAAAAAATACATAATCATAGTGCTGCAAGGAACATCAATAACATACAAGGAATCATGAAGGAAGCATGTGATATTGTGTTAAGAGCCCCGCTGTCTTGCAATATAAAGATCTCAAGTATACATCCAGTATGTAGTATGGCGGTATGGCTAATAAATGAAAAGTGCATGAACCCGCTACCCCACAAAAGTCAAGGGAAGTGGCGGTAGTACTATGGTACAGACTGTCAATTCATTAATGCCAATTGTGGCATTAAATACATAACCTATTAAGAACCATCAAATTTGGTGAAGTCGATGACACACGTTCAAACTCAAAAAATGAGCAGATCACGAAATATTTATCACAAATTTGATATTAATGTCCAGATGATTGATTGGAAAATCTATCATCATGTGTGGAGCTTAGGAGTTCTAAAGGAGAAATTTTTCAACTGCTAAAATCACCGAGTAAGTACACCAAAACTCATTAGTGATTCTAAGAGAATTTGGTTAATTGGATTTTGCAATCGAAAGATGTAAGAGAACAAAATAATTTAAGTAGATATAGAAGTCTTATAGCATGCCACCCAAGAAGAGCGAATCTGTGAGTAAAAGGGAAGAGCCTACAACCCCTAAAGAAAAGAAAATATCCTTACAAAAATCCATATTAGATATCTTTCCTAATTCAACTGACAAGGATTTAAGAAAATATTGATGTGGCTCAAGGATGTAGAGACCCAATTATTCCCATCTCAGATTGGGACTTATTTTGGATTTCTATGACAAGAGGGATGAAAAAATTCCAATCTCAAACCCTTGGACACTGGATCTAGCCAAGTTGGTGGTTTTGTAGATGTGGATTTTGTCAAGGTACTTGCACAAAGCTATCATCCTGCTACAAAAAATGTAAGAATGCCAAATGGCTCAGAGGTAACAAAGATTAAAATTATTGAATGTTTCAAGCTGAACAAACAAACCTTGACTAAGATCAGCTTGTAGAAATGTGAAGAGGAGTACAATAGGCTGAGGAAGACATATAGAAGTGATGAGATCCCCCTTTATATGAAAAGAGGAGCAAATAATAAAAAGTTACCTATATCACCCTCTGCTATGGAACCATTTGTTGGAGATTTTCAAGTTTACTTTAAAAGGACTTATTTTTCCTTGTGTCAACTACTAGGAATGGATTTCCAAGATAAAATTCCAATTAGTCTAACGATGATGGCCATGAAGATACAAAATATTGAATCTAATGTTGAATTTAAGTTTTCTTCATTGATTGAGAAGAGAATACATGAAGGATTTTTACAAGGGAAGATAGAGAACCTAATACAAAGAGATGCTACTCCTCTCTTCTGTGCCACTTAGTTTTGTACCAAAATAGAGACAAGTGGACTAAAAGAATGGATCTACAAATGGTAGACCAACAGGGTATTCCATTGCCTGCTCAAAATTGGTGCTATATATGAGATAATAGGTGTAAAAGAAGTGAGTATGCTACCTTTCATGATGACTTTGTTGTGAGAGCTATGGATACCCTTCTTTTTCAAGGCTGCCTATGGAAATTATGGAGTTATTGAGACCATTAGAGCTCAAACCGAAGCAAAAATATTCACACAACTTTGGAGATTGGTTTTTCATACCTTATTACACAATCATCATAATTTATGAATTTCCACAAGGACCACATGTTTTAAAAAAAATTGTATCTCTAAGAATTGGTTTCTTGGAATTAATGTGGAAAATGTTGTGGATGGAGTAGGACCTTATGAAAAGACAAAAAGAGGGGACATTTTTACCAAATCTGACTACATGTGAAATTTTTGTTGGATCTGATACACTTGAAGAACTGCAGGGTTACTTGAAGACCCAATACTCATCGAGATCCAAAGCATAAAGGGTCTTTGACCCAAAGGGACATATAAAATTTGTGAGGCAGATAATTCTAACCAAAGCAACAATCTCACATGAAGTGGAATATGAGGAATATGTAATTAAAAATTGTGTCACCCTACCACAAGTATTCCAAAGAAAAAGAAAGTGGGAAATATTAATGAAATTGGATGCAACAAAGAGGAAATAATATGTTAATTTTTCTCATTTTTATGCAAAAGAGACAAACTCCCTCAAGAGAATTAATCCAATGATTGAAAATTTTGAGAGAATTTATGGAAAGTCTACAATGGTAACTAGGGAACATTCCTCAAAGCCCACCAAATTACTAGTTAAGAAGCCAAGTAGGATAATAATCTTAGAAGCCCTCGATATTTCCTTTGTACAACATGCTCCATCAAACTAACCCCAAGAGGAACCTGAGGATAAGAGGCAAAATATATATGGACAAGCTCCCTTTGTATCATATGCAAAAAGTGAGGGAGTAGGAGATACATAAGAGGTAGACAATGTGCTCAAACACCTCAAAGATTATGAATAAGTTAATCAACCACTCAATAAAGTTGAAAAAGATGCTCACAACCCTAAAGAGAGGATGGATGTGCAACAATAGGATGAGAAATAAATGCATGAAGATGAGAGGGTATTTGCTACGCTAAGATTCATAGAAGATGATGAATTCATTCAAAACCCTAAGTTAAGAGAATTCTAGATTAAAATTAAGATAA
Source organism: Sequoiadendron giganteum (assembly GCA_007115665.2). Taxonomy (NCBI): domain Eukaryota; kingdom Viridiplantae; phylum Streptophyta; class Pinopsida; order Cupressales; family Cupressaceae; genus Sequoiadendron; species Sequoiadendron giganteum. Next base: position 377,250,817 of record CM021109.1, on the reverse strand, counting down.
GAGGGTTTGAAGAGAGAATTTAGATAAAAAAATGGGAGCCGAAGAGTCCCAACACAATCAAATTGCTACTCAAACCTTTAATGAGCTTAGGATAAATGAAATAAACACCATCCTGCAAGAAGCATGGGAGATGGTATTAAAAAGAAATATCTTAATCATCCTAGGGATGCAATTGAGAAAGATGTTCTTACTTGACCAAGTAATAAATCAAGAACATTCCATGATGTTAGAAAAATTCAATACTGAAGAAGGGATGAGTGGCACAAGGTACAATCCAAAGATTGAAACCCTAGCATTCTAGGCCAAACAAAAAAGTACACAGAAGCCAAGGCTTTTGGATATTGTACAAGAGATGAGGGGAAGTGCCATGGTGAAGACATTGAAAGACACATCTACAATAGAATTTGCAACCATAACTATGCAATCAACAATGTTTACCTGAGCATCAGTTAAAGAAATGGAAAATAGATTGATAGAGTATGAGAAAAGATAAAAAAAATATGAATGATGAGGTCAACAAGATCTTCATAGAAAATGTAAAGTTGAAGCAATAGTTGAAGGAAACAAGCCCTTCTTAGGGTATGGAGATGGTGGTTTACCAATCTCCCATAAAACAAATAACTAATACAAATACAACATGTATCAACCAGATTAATGCACTGAGGCAAGAAGTTGAAGATTTCAAGAAAGTGAATGAAGGGGCCAAAGAAAAGATGAGAAAACAAGTATTTTATACATTGGAAAAGATATTGTATCATAGGGATAGGATGATTGTGGATAAGATATCAACTATATATGAAAGCTATACTACTCTATCCCAAGCATTGGAACAAATGAAGGACAATGTTCTTATTTTGGATCCCTTGTTCAAAAAGTGGAAACCATTTCACCATACGTTAAGCACATTATGTAGAGTTTTACAAAGGAGAATGTATGCTCCCAAAACTCTAAAACCCATAGAAATAATGGTGAAGATGGTAATATATGAATACCAATTTGCATCAGGAGAGAACCAAAATGTCACAACCAAGATGTATTCCTTCCAAACTATCAAACAATGGTTTGTACCCAAGATACTAGGAGATGATGAACAACTCAAGGATTAAAATGAATGGGAAAATGAGTTTGGTCAAATTATTCAAAATTGTATTGTCCACCTACAAAAAGATCAGTAGATATATGTTCATGGCTTCAATTTTATCTTGGATGGGATTATTGCAATAGATTCAGAATATTCAAAGTTTATCATAGAGAGAAAACAATTGTTGGATAGTAGGTGGAAGGCTTATTTAACTAATGTGTCACAAATCTAGGAGCATAAATGGCCTAGTGATTACACTATATACCAATGGGAGCAAACATATATGGCTCCTCCAAAAGAATAGGTCTTAGAGTTGTTGCAGAGGAAGAACCGAGCTGAGAAACACTTTATCATGGAGAAAGGGACCTTGCCAGATCAAGATGATCATGGGTACCCCATGTTAATTAATGTACTTCAAGTGTATCAGAAGTGCCATGGAATTTCAATCAAAATTTGTTTATTTTCTTTCTTATCATTTGTCACTCCTTAATTAAGCATAAGTGCAACTAATTTTTAGTTTATACGAAAATGCATATAGCTTGAAAGAATGCTTTCTTTTGTAACGATCTGAAGCTTGTGTGCATTCTTCATTTTGTATAAGAAGGAAACCAAGACCAAAATGAAAAAAATAGATAGATAGTTAGAGAGATAGAAGTAGAAGAAGGGAATTAACATAATATCATTTTGGAAAAATACAAGAAGACTTTTGATATATATTGTAATATATTTTTAAAGTAAACTAATGGATAAGAAGTTATAATTTGGTGCCCGAAACCTTGGTCTTCATTTTTTTGTTGAGATTACTTGATGAATGGTTATCTTGTTGTCTCTAGAGTGGTTTTTTCTTGTTATTTAAATCTTTATATTAAGTGTATATCTGATTTATCAGAACACATTTTCTATTCTTGTGTGGTTAATTTTACTGGTTCCTTCAAGTAAGGATTAAATTATTTTATGTAATCACGGTAACTTGGGGAGTATCATTGGGATCGATAAGAAGAGCCTGGTAACTATACAATATTTTACTTTTAGACAAGGTATAAACATATAAAAGTGCCAAACAAATTCGAGTTCAACCAAAGGGGAGGACACATATCATTCATATCTTGTCTTCATTTCCTAATAGATAAAAGGCACTAATCATATTCATTACAAAATAATATTTCATAAAAATTCTTTATACATTTTCATTTTCTACATTATCATTAGGAGTAGGAGGAGAAGTTAGCTTTACCTTTAAATCATCTATTTCAAAACCCTCATGCCATATTGAAATAGATTGAGAAAATCATTTGCTTGAAGAGTTGTGATCACATGAGGATAATCTAATTATAGGAATTGAGGATAATTTAACTAAAAAAATTGATCACACAAGATCTTCAAAAGGTTTAATCTACTTGGACATTGAATATTAAGGTATACCCACCTAGGCATAGTAGAGCCTAAAGAGAAGGGAAGCCTAACCGTGTTGGTTAATTCCATTCGTTGGCCAAAAAATTCCTAAACCTGATCATAGAACTTGGCATACTCGTAGGGTTTGCAATCTATAGTTTTGGGAACCAACAGATTGGTGAATCTGCTAAGGATAACTTAGTTATATTTGGTTATAGACCGTTCTACCAAAGAGACATTAAAATATTCAAATCTTTAACTAGAGCTTGAAAATTGTGGAATTTTCTTTCCCAATCTAAGCCACACACCAAAAAAATAGTGACTCCACTAGGGAATAAACTCAGAAATAAATTTGGTTTTGAATTATCGAGTTGAAGAGTCAGTAAAGTTTTGAGGTTGATTTGCAAACAAAGATTGGCAATTGTGTATTTTTCACTCCTCACCTAAGTCACACAACCAGTAGATTGGTGAATCTCCTTCCATTAAAAAGAATTAGAGATTGGAAAAGTGTTGTGGGAGTGGTAAAAGGTATAACTCTACCGGTGAAGAAAGACCAGGAAACAAATTCAATCCTCCTTGAAGGAGGTGGTGACTCTAGTCAAAAATATTTGAGGAATTATATATGAGTGATCAGTTGAATATCAGATCAGAAAGAATAATCCTTAGACATCAAAGCATCATAGTGTCACCTAAGATGAAAGGTAGGAGATCCTTACATAAGGAAAGCCCAAAGAAAGATACCAAAAAATGAATAGAAAAAAATGGTTCAAGGTCCCCCCATTTCAAAAACTGCTACTAATAAAGGGGGAACCACATCAAGTCCACCTAAGGTCACAAAACTATAGAATAATACCCATAATGATCAAGGAAATACATCAAAAAAACCTTTCACAGTGTAAAATAGCCCTTTGCATGGATTAGGACTCCACAATAATGAAAGATTCCCACCAAGGGTCCTGTTGATGTGTTCTTTATGCACTGATCAACACATGTAATGCATAGGTGCATCACCTCTCTTGAAAGACAATCTCCCACAATCAAATTATAGAACACTATCCCAAGGTCTCTAATGCCAGGTCTTGACAGTGCTTAGAATATCTCAATTCATTTATGTGATTTGCTGGAATCACAAGGTGGTCTTACAGATGAGTCACAAATTGGAAAAGTTGGATCAGAAAATAGAGTTCTTAAGATGCGAGAGTTGTTGTGTGTTTTCTGCAAGTTCAAACAATAGTCTTGAACTCCATTTCATCGTTGGATTTAGATTTATAATGTGCAATGAACCTTGCCATAGGTTACTTATTAAAAAAATAGGAAAAAGAGAAGGGAAGAGAGTAAGTTCCTGGACCTGAAACTATGAATAAACAGTGATCATGGAGGCTACTATAGTAGATAAACTCCCTAAACTAGGTTTTGCTTGGCCAAGAGGATCCTACAGTTACACAAAACCAGTGCAATCTTCTAAGGACTGCATATTTTCAGTTTGCATACACACATCATGAACATGCAAGTGAACTAAGTTGCAGAAGAAAATTAAATAAGCTTAGACTAGCTTTACAAAGTGATTCATCATCAACAAACCACAAAAAGCATGAACTGAAAATTCATCAAATACTGTAATAGAAAACACCATCATCACTTCCCTTCAAAAAAATAACTACTAAACTAATAGGGAAGTACAACCATGCACACATAATGAGAAAACTCAAAAGGAAACACCCATAAATCATGCAATGTTTCTTTCTATTGTTACAGAATGCTTTGACACTAGCTCTCCAACCCTTTACAAATGAGCAGAAGACCCCTATTTATAGTTTTCCAAAGCCCGAATAATGGCCAGGATTGAATTACATTGTGTGGCCTAGATTAAATTACATTAGGGCTTCACCTACCCCACAATATTCAGCAATTTAAAATACATCTATTGTCATTTCCTTATTTTGTCTTTTAGTGCCCAGGTGTTGTAGCAGTTTTGTCTTCTAGCTGATTTCCCTTTTATTGTAGTTGAAACTACCTGAAAGTTGCCCTTTGCTTGATGGAATTGCAACATTCTTCATTGGATCAAATGGGCTTGTCGACGAATGGCATCAATGGATTGGTTTCCCTTGATTCGGGTAGACAACCCCTTAAAGATCATCATCATCCAGTGAAAAGTAGGACAACTCCATTATGCTTTCTTCAAGGCCCCCCCTTTGCATTTTTTTCATTGAATTCCTTGGAACAAAAATTCTTCTAATGCTAGCTCTATTGATGGGTTCTACGAAGAGAGGTGGGCATAAAGTGAATGGTGACAGGAGCTATGTGCTTTCCTTGTTCAACTTTCTCAATGGGTCTCCCCGACAGACCCGCGGTAGGCTTCTTGAATCATGATACATGAAGTGTCGTAAGTTCTTTCATAAAAAAATAAAGGCAAATGTTAGTCAAATATTACAAACTCCTTGTTAGATTCACCCATGCATCATCAAAGGATCATGATATTCATATTTGGAGCTTATTTGGACCATAAACATTAATGCATGCTCCAGGGGGGCGGGTGCCAAGGTGGACAATGGATGAAAGGGGGAAGAAAAGTGGACATTGAACGGGGGACAACATTCCCTAAGGCCGGTCCTGGAAGCACCGAAGAAAGTCGGGCAATGAATGGAAGGAAAAACAACAAAGGAGAGACAGAGTTCCAAAAACAGCCACAGAGGGGCTGGGTTCTAGAACAACTATAGACGGACGAAGTTCTTGGAACAGTCGTGGAGGGACAAAGTTCCAAAAATGGCCACGGAGGGGCCGGGTTCCAGGAGTCGGAACACTGGGGGTGGACGGATGAAAAAATGTCAAAGGAGAGATGAAGTTTCGAAAACGGCCATAAAGGGTCTGGGTTCTAAGAGCCGAAATGCCGAGGGTGGACGGATGAAAAAATGGCAAAGGAGAGATAAAGTTCCGAAAACAGCCATGGAGGGCCGGGTTCTAGAATAGCTAGGGACAAATAAAGTTCCTGGAATAGCCGTGGAGGGATGAAGTTCCGAAATGAAAATTTTGCAACTTCCTAAAACTTAATGAAAGCCTAGCAGTTCACTAAGGCACCAAAAAACCATCCCAAATCCATGGGAAACTTGTCCCCTAGTCAAAGTGAACCAAGCGAGCGTGGATGAGGCCTAAAGGATGTCAGGGCAACGTGCGAAGGGAAACCTGCTAGGACACTTTCATGAAAGCAAAAGACTTAGTGAAACTCAGGTAGGTGAATTTAGTTAGGGGAATTTGATCATTTGATGACACATGACCAATCTAGGCTCCAAGAAAGGGGCACGCAAAATGAGACAGGAGCAAAGCAGCGCGTCAGGAGCAAAAAGAGGGGGTCCCTGCCTACGGCAGGACGTGTGTGCAAAACATGCACAACAAATGGTGGCTTGTTGGGGAAATTCTCTAGATAATTTTGATGACGAACTAGAATCACGAACCCATAATCTCTGGTTTTGATCTTCATGCTCAACCAAATGATCAAAACCACTACTTAATCCAACCTTTAGTATGCTGAAAATCCAAGTGTGTGCAGTTGCATCAATCCCCATCATTCAGTTGCTATAGGAACTCAAGCTCCATCAAGTTAAGCTACGTAGTTTATTCTAACTCCAAAAGCATTCGAGACATTGCCTCATTTCCAATATGGCTTCCATAGCCTTGACGACGTTATTGTTGTGATTCTCCTAAACCTTGCTCTACTGTTGGCTAGGCGTCCATAGCCCTAATAGAGTTGCTTAGATACCCCTGAAAAGATGAATTTATTTTCTTTTGATTTTCAATATTTTGCTTTTTTTGTTTTGTTTCTTTTCTCGTTTCAGTTCTTTTATTTCAACCCGCAAGCAATGAAGTTCGTGCTCAGGGCTGAGAATCACAGTGGCGCTGGAGCAGAAATTTAGATTTTTCACTTAACTAGACTTCACAAAGTACCTACAACGACCGTCAGATTCTTAAAATATGTGAGAGATATAAGATTCTAGAATACTTTAGAATCAGACCAACCAATGACTTATCCACTTTGAATCAAACATCTAGATCGCTTGACACTAACATAAGACCCTCACCATCCACTCTGAAAACTTGATTAGAGTTTGACAAAGAAATACATAGAACAACCCCAGGTGATAAGTATGGTTATTGTGCGCACAGATGTGCCTGGCCAAAAGCAGAGGGACCTTGAGCAAAGCAGCAACAAAGCGAGAGCAAACAAAATCAAACAAAAGAAAATGAAAAGAAAACACCAAAACTAACCAAAACGGGATAGTGAAAGAAAAAAATAAAGAAACTACTCTAAAGCAAGCAACCTACAACAAACCAACTAATCTAAGGAAATTAGGAAAGCAGAGTATTTACAAGAAACCTACACTACTCAAAACAAGCTATGTACAAAGATATTTACAAAGAACTACGTTCAGGCAAGGCCAACCAACACTCACACCCATTGGATTTTGTAATGCATGTACAAGCAAATGGGCAATCGCCATAGTTCTCAACCATGAATATTTATCCTTATATTCAGAGAAAATAAATTCAATATTGCAACATTCAAATTCAGCCACTCGATTAGGGAAAATCAACAATTGAGGATGCTCACTAAACCCATGGTTAATCCATAAACATGTTTGTCTCCCCTCATTCCCATAATCAAAATGATAAATGAAGCTATGAAGATCAATAGGAGCAAGGAAGGATAGAACCTGGGTGTCATTGTGCAATTGTGGTAGTGTTTGAAAATCGAGAGTGAGCACTACATCGTCAGTCTTTGCATCAACAACCTTGGTCAAGCATGGTGGAGGGCGCATCATTTTAGGAATCAAGCCTGCATAAGGTAGGGAGAATGGGGTAGAAAACACTTCTTCCACGTCTTGTGTGGGATCGAGAATCCCTATTAGCTATTCTTAGAGAAGATAGACTTCATCTCGTTGATCATTTGCAAACCTGGTGTTCGCTTGATTGTTGTCCTCAAAAGGAAACATGCTGTCCCACTTCCTTTCCCAAGTGTTGTCCTTATTTATGTGGTGTTCAATGTTATGGGATAATAAAATGCGTGAATATTTCCTATTTCAGCCATTTGAATATGAAGGAGGATCAACAACGATCATGGCGGAAGGACTAAAAGTTGCATCTTGTAGTCGACCAGGTGCTTCATCTCTGTTGGCAGCTATCTCAGCACCCCTGCCTTTGTCTTCTCTTTTTTTTTCATGCATCTCATCATGAGGTTCACTCATTTCCAATTGCTCACTATCGCTATAGACAAAGAAGGAACCCCTCTCCCAATCTAAAAACTCTAGTGCATCATCATTCAGAGGCTCAAGGAGTATGTCTTCATCGCTACCATCTTCTCGGATGTGCTCTTCCTCGGCATGAGAATACCCCCACAGTACAAATCCCAATGGAAAGAATTCATCAATTGATGACACCTCATTAAGGGGACCAAAATTCACTACACAATCTCCCTCCAAGGACTTGTCATAAAGCCCATTGTCTATGGTGCACAAATGCTCTTGAAGAGGGAGAAATTCTTGATGACTGGTGGACAACATTCCTGTTTGATCTAATTTATCGCTCAAAAGCTTGAGCTTGTATTGTTGTCCTTCTATTTTTGTCCCAACATCCTCTTGAGGGCCACCTTCAACTAAGTTGTCACTTGGCTCAAGCTCTTGGTCACCACATTCTGTCCTTGAACCAATTGCAAGAAGTGGTGTGTTCGGCTGATTGTTTTTTGACTTGCTTGATGGCTTCTTGGCACAGTCCACATGTGAACTCTGAGTGTGATAAATTATGAAGTCTGCACCAATCCGAAAGTAGTAGCACCTCCAAATCCACTTCATATTTCAGCTCAGACCAATCCTTTGCTAATCTAGATGCGAGTCGATCATATCTTTCCGCTACTGGGTCCTCATCATCACTTGAAAAAGAAGCATGATGGTAGAAAACCATGGTGAGTGGTTGTCCCCACTCCTCCAAAATTTCATTTTCAGATTCTTGATTGCTGTCATTTATAAAGGAGAGGTCTTCTAATTTGATTTCACTAATGCCTTCACATTTTCTGTTTTAGGAAGGTTGTCATCCCTTTCCCTTTGCTGATTTTTCTCTTTCTGATTTTCAACATCCTCATGAGCTGCTGCAAACATTGTTGACCCATCCACAACTACCAATGGCTCCTCCTCTAGATTGTAGGACTTCCTCTTATTGGTGAATGAGATATTTTTCAACTCCATTCTTAGTGAACCTTCACCAAAGCCTTTTGTTGTCCTAAGGAAATCAACTTCTCCTTCTTGATTTTCAACTTCAATGTTTATTGTCCCAGCATCTACTTTTGTGTACCTTCTTGGTATGACTTGAAGGTGTTGTCCTCCAAATGCTAACAAATTTTCTGCCTCATGGGATGACTCATCCTCCTTGATAGCTGGCTACCCCATATTTTTCGAACAACCCTTGACTTGGGTGATGATGTTTGCACACGATGGACAAGCTATTTCTGAGTGTGGTGCATTGTGAAATATGCACCAACTTGAAATTAGTACTTCCTCTAATCTTGCTTCATCCTTGCTGCCCAAACATTCTTGGATCAACTCTTCAAATGCCTTGGTTGCCATGGTTGTCAATTCTTCCTCCGGGTCTGCAAGGACCAAAGGCTAATAGATTTCCCAAAAGGGAATTTATCCCTACAAGACTCTTTCAATTCTGCTCAAGAAGGTTAGACACTCCAGTTCATTGTGCCTATGGGTGCCATGAATTATACATCTATCTGCCAATGCAAACTACTGCAATGGCCTTCTCAATCTCCTATTTAAATCTACATGTAGCTGAGTGATGCTGATTTTCACGTGTTGCTCCATTTCAACTTAGCTTTTGTTTGCCTTCAGAGTTTTCTGATTTTATGTTTTAGCATTAAAAGAGATCTCTCTATCTCAGATTTCTTCTTTGAAAGTGTTTGTTTCAACTTCCAACTTTCAACTTTGTAGCCACCACATGTCATGCCCTCCTTCTAGTGCCAGTTCTATTGATGTGTTATTTATGCACTTCTCAACATAGGTAATGCATAGGTGCATCACCTCTCTTGAAAGACAATATTCCATAATCAAATAGTAGAACACTATCCCAAGGTCTCTAATGTAAGGTCTTGACAGTGCTTGGAATATCTCAACTCATTTATGTGATTTGCTGGAATCACAAGGCGGTCTTACGAATGAGTCACAAAGTGGGAAAGTTGGATCTGCAAATGGAGTTCTTAAGATGAGAGAGTTGTTGTGCATTTGCAGCAGGTTCAAACAACAATCTTGAAATCCATTTCATCATTGGATTTAGAATATAATGTACAATGAACCTTTCCATAGGTTACTTATTAAAAAAAAAGGAAAAAAGTAGGGAAGAGAGTAAGTTCCTGGACCTGAAACTATGAATGAACAGTGATCATGGAGGCTGCTACAGTAGACAAACTCCCTAAACTAGGTTTTGCTTGGCCAAGAGGATCCTACAGTTACACAAAACCAGTGCAATCTTCTAAGGATTGCATATTTTCAATTTGCATACACACATCATGAACATGCAAGTGAACTAAGTTACAACAGAAAATTAAAGAATCTTAAACTAGCTTTACAAAGTGATTCATCATCAACAAACCACAAAAATCATGAGCTTTAAATTCATCAAATACTATAGCAACAAACACCATCATCACTCCCCTCCAAAAAAATAACTACTAAACTAATAGGGAAGTAGAACCATGCACACATAATGAACAAAATCAAAAGGAAACACCCATAGGTCATGCAATGTTACTTTCTATTTCTGCATAATGCTTTTACACTAGCTCTCCAACCCCTTACAAATGAGGGGAAGACCCCTATTTATAGTTTTCCAAAGCCCGAATGAATGACTAGGATTGAATTACATTGTGTGGTCTAGATACAATTACATTAGGGCTTCACCTACTCCAAAATATTCAACAATTTAAAATACATCTGTTATCTTTTCCCTATTTTTTCTTTTAGTGCCCAGGTGCTGTAGCAGTTTTGTCTTCTAGCTGATTTCCCCTTTACTGTAGCTAAAATTGCTTGAAAGCTACCCTTTGCTTGATGGAATTGCGACATTCTTCATTGGATCAAACGGGATTTTCGATGAGTAACATCAATGGATTGGTTGCCCCTGATTTGGGTGGACAACCCCTTAAAGATCTTCATCATCCGATGAAAAGTAGGACAACTCCCCTATGCTTTCTTTAAGCCCCCCCCTTTGCATTTTTGTCATTGACTTCCTTGGCACATACCTTCTTCTAATGCTAGATCTATTGATGGGTGCTACAAAGAGAGGTGGGCATAAAGTGAATGGTGACAAGAGCTATGTGCTTTCCTTGTTCATCTTTCTCAATGGGTCTCCCCGACGGACCCACAGTAGGCTTCTTGAATCCTGCATACATGAAGTCTTGTAAGTGCTTTCATACACAAATCAAGGAAATTTTTAGTCAAATCTTGCAAACTCCTTTTTATATTCACCCATGCATCATCAAAAGATCATAATATTCATATTTGGAGCTCATTTGGACCATAAACATTAATGCATGCTCCAGGGGGTGGGCACTAAGGTGGACGACGAATGGAAGGCAGAAGGAAAGCGGACAATGAACGGGGGACAACACTCCCTAAGGCCGGGCCCCGAAGCACTGACGTAAGTCAGTCAGCGGGCGAAAGGAAAAATGGCAAAGGAGAGACAAAGTTTCGGAAACGGCCATGGAAGGGCCAGGTTCCGGAACAACCAGGGACAAATGAAGTTATCAGAATAGTCATGGAGGGATGAAGTTCTGGAAACGGCCACAGAGGGGTTGGGTTCCGGGAGCTGAAATGCTGGGGGTAGACGGATGAAAAAATGACAAAGGAGAGATGGAGTTCCAAAAATGGCCACAAAGGGGCTGGGTTCCAGAACAGCCAAGGACAGACGAAGTTCTCAAAATAATCTCAGAGGGATGGAGTTCCAGAAACGGCCACGAAGAGGTTAGGTTCTGGGAGTCGGAACGCCAAGGGCAGACAAATGAAAAAATGGCAAAGGAGAGACAGAGTTCCAGAAACATCTATGGAGAGGTTGAGTTCCAGAACAATCAGAGATGGATGAAGTTCCTAGAACAACCGTGGAGGGACAAAGTTCCAGAAATGGTCGCGGAGGGGCCGGGTTCTAGGAGCTAGAACATCGGGGGTAGACAGATGGAAAAATAGAAAAGGAGAGACGAAGTTCTGGAAATGGCCATGGAGGGGCCAAGTTTTAGAACAGCCAGGAACGGATGATGTTCCCGAAATAGCCGTGAAGGGACAGAGTTCTGGAAACGGCCACGGAGGGGCCAGGTTCCAGGAGCTGGAACGTCGAAGGCGAATAGATGAAAAATGGAAAAGGAGAGACAGAGTTCTAGAAATGGCCACGAAGGGGCCGGGTTCTAGAACAGCCAGGGATAGACGAAGTTCCCAAAATAGTCGTGGAGGGATGGAGTTCCGGAAATGGCCACGGAGGGGCCGGGTTCTGGGAGCCAGAACGCTAGGGGCAGACGGATGAAAAAATGGAAAAGGAGAGATAGAGTTTCGGAAATGGCCACGGAGGGGCTGGGTTCTAGAATAGCCAGGGACGTACGAAGTTCTCAAAATAGCCATGGAGGGACAGAGTTCCGAAATGAAAATTTTGCAACTTCTCAAAATTTAACGAAACCTTGGCAGTTCACTAAGGCACCACAGAAAAATACCAAATCCATGGGAAACTTGTCCCCATAGTCAAAATGAAGGAAAAAGTGAGCTGAGTGAGCGGGGATGAGGCCCAGAGGATGCCGGGGCAACGGGAGAAGGGAAACTTAGAGGGGCACTTCCACGAAAGAAAAAGACTTAGCAAAACTTAGGTAGGTAAATTTAGTCAGGGTAATTTGATCATTTGAGGACACATGACTGATCTAGGCTCCAAGAAAGGGGCACACAATATGAGGTGAGAGCAAAGCAGCCTATCGATAGTGAAAAGAGGGGGTCCTTTCCTACGGTGGGGCGCATGTGCAAAACATGCACAAAAGGTCCCTCATAATCAACTTGAACAAAATAGCTTATATGAAACTAGCTGATCTTTCAATCCTAACCCTCAAAAGATGAGTGAATTCTATGCTCATATAGATGAAGAAGTAGGGAATGTTGAAGCAATAAAGATATTATGAGGACATAATGGCTCAACATTATGCTGAGAACTCTCAAATTGGATTCATCAAACAAATGCCACTCACAACACCCTTAATAGATACTCAGCGTAGTCCTGATACAACAAGAGAACCGACTTGTCAAGAGTTGAGATAAGATCTAGAAAAAATGGTGGAGGAGATGGAGAGGCTTGAATTAATTTCTCAAAAACAAGATATGGCTCAAAAGATGCTCCAATTATGCCAATAGCTTGCTGCTAGTTTGATCCAACATGGGACCCTTTGCAATCAAAACACAAGTGGTCCTAAAAACCATAAAATATCTCACAATGAATGTAGGAAATACAAGATATACCACTTATGTGCAATAGAAGGTGCCTATAGTGTCTCAAACCCACCAAATACTTCCATGAATAATGCTTATCCATTCTCACCTAGTTAGGGAAGAATAGGATACTAGAATCATAGCCAATAAGTTGGGTATCATCCACATCAGGGATCTAACCAAAACATATGTAGACATGTAAAAATGACCTAATGCTTATAACACATCCTAAATGGCATTCTCTCATCATCGACATCATTATCAATTAATATCACTGTATTTCACATCAATTGTATCAAAAACCCTAATTTCCTCTATTATTTGAATAATATTACATTATTTAATTAATTCACTTTTTCATCATTTTTTACCAATTAAATAAATTTCATTTATTTAATAAATTCCTAATTGGTGCAGGGGCACCATCACCTTGGCATGAAGGAAACATGAGCCTTAGAGGTTCATCAAATGAATTTGAAGATCCTTAAATTATATGCAACAAAATAAGTCAAGATGAGATATAATGTAAACAAGTCCATTTTATGCCATGTTGGCAACTTGATCTAGGTGCTTAGGATAATGTGTAGGTTTGGGTTTTTTATTTTTCCTGATGAATAAGGTCTAGAAAGACCATTATAAATGTTATTTAGGCCTAGAAGGGGTCAGGGGTGTTAATATTTCAGTTGTGCAAAACTTCTCACTAATGAACTTGTCAATTGTAAACACATTGTGATTTGTTCTCAATGTTTGTTAGTGGTTCAAAATTCAGTTGTAGGGTAGTTGATCGGTTGTAGGAGACAACTTGAAGTTGTAATTTTTATATATCCATGTAATCTCCCGAGGAGAAGGTTGTTCAGTTCTAAATAAGAATTTGTCTTGAAGGAAACGTTGATCACTGTTTTTGTTTTGTTTTCCTGAACTTTCTTTACTTTGCACCGGCCCATACAAGCCTGTCATGACTTGAGGCTTTGTACATTTGATTGAATATGTGTGTTTCTTCTTTACATCTGCTTTGAAGGTTTAAATCTATCCTTGGTGTGCTTTGGATCAACAAGTTTGAAGACTGCCCTGTTTCCTGTGTTTGGAGTTTTGAGAGCAGTAACATGACCAATCAGCCAATCCACTTACTGTTATAATCCCATGGCTTAGTGGATTGGCCTGTACCATGGTTATTTAGGGGTAAGAATACTTTGGGAGAAGGAAGAACGAGGGAACTATGCAATGGTGTGAGTCTTTTGGTCGAACAGGGGTGTTTCCACTATAAAGGTAAAGAACCCAAATGGCGAATCTGAGAATTTCATAGGGGAATGGGATTGTGAGAGTTTTTAGAGTTAGGGTAGAGGTAATGCATGGTGTCTAGACCCCTGGGAGGATTGGGGAAGGTCCGGAGTTAAGAGTTTCTTGAAACCCTTATTTTTAGGAGTGCTTGAGAGGGTTTCTTGGAGTAGAGGGTTAGAGTCCCTATAGGTGCAAGCCATCATCAAAATATCAGGTTTGAACCATTTACTAAGACTATCCAAGGCATTTGGGTGAGTAGCCATTGCTGGAAGAGTAGTCCCTTTGGTAAATAGACCTAATTGTGAAGCCTACAATTGGGTAGGTGTATTAAAAGTCCATGTTGGTCCAAAACAGTAACCCTTGATTCTTGGGTATGTTGTGTAACCCTAAAAAGGGTATCTTAATCCATCCTTTAGCTATTTAGTGTTTTGGAAAGGTTGTGTGGAAATTGGCCTAAACTGGTTTTTGAGTGCTGCAAGGGGTAAACTGATATGAAAGTTGCTGAATGGTGACCTTGGAATGATTGACCTTTGAAATTGAGTTTGAATGGTCAAATTTCCATAATATACATGTTGAGAGACTTTGTTAGGGTCTGGGTGGAGGTCTTTGTTGTTTTATAAACTTGAAGGGTTGAGACCCTTGAGGGTGAGTTGATGTCTATGAAATTGAAGTTGAGTCCTTGGTTGGGAGTTGAAGTCTCTATTTTGTGAGTGATCTCCACCTAGCCTCTGCATCACTAATCTAACATTATTCTTCTTGATTAATTAAATAACATCAATTATTTAATTATTTCTCTAATTTACCCTATTCTCCTAAATCAATTAAATTATTAAAACACTTAATATTTTAATTAAATCACTTTCCCCTAAACTTGAATAATTAAATCGATTATTCAAAACATCATTCAAAAAGGTAAAAAAAAATGCAACTTTGTTTACAAAAGTCAAACATGATTTGCATGTTCAACTCAAAAAGGATTAATTGATTAAATTAATTAATTACCTTCACCCACTTTTATGATTGAGCAAATTATGATCCCCTGATTGCTTGCTTTGATTGGTTGACTGATCCATCTATTCTTGACTGATTCATTTGTTTTTCAATCACATTGAAGGCTCAACATGATTTCTTTAATTCCATAGATTATTCAATCTATTTCCTTTATTCCATTGAACATTCTTCTTTAATCACACCAATTACATAATCAAAATCCACCGATTCTTCCCATCTAATTCCTCTCAATAGTTTTGAACCGTTGATTAAGATATTCTACTACATAACCTTGAGCGTTCATTTCAAAACATAAAATATATATACCAATCATATTCTTCCTCAAAAATGATCAAAGAGTTGACATATTTTACACAATGAAGTAATGTTGCGATTATAATTGATTTCTTGAAAACCCCTCTCCCAATCCAGAAACTCTAGTGCATCACCGTTCGAAGGCTCAAGGAGTATGTCTTCATCGCTACCATCTTCTCGGATGTGCTCTTCCTCGACATGAGAATACCCCCGCAGTATAACTCCCAATGGATATGAATCATCATCTTTTTATTTGAGTTAGATTAGTTCAATTCATTCATTTTTTATTGTCACACTTATCAATTTCCCCCTTACACATTCTAGCATGCCTAATGGGACTCTAGTCCTTAACATTAACATGTCTTTGAGTGAGTTTTAAACAATTGCAGGTTCCATAAATGCACTTGAAAAAATTACACATAGAAGCTACAATAAATTCATGCGATCAATCTTTTGTTTTGACCATAGTCACCCATTTTTCAGCCACTTTTTCCATTTCAAATACTTTTGATCTAGAAACAGAGGTGATTTTTCACTTTCGAGCCACTTTTTCTTGATAAACAGAGGCTGCTCTTGATTTTTTCAGCTGTAGTTGTTTCTAACAAGGCCGCTTTTGCTTAAATTTTTTTCTTTTGCTTTGTTAAAGTTTTTTTTGAAAGATTCAAGTTATTTTTTTGATTTCTAATGCCAACAATTATTGGTTTGAATGTTGGAAGGGTGATAATGTTATTTATGCAAGATTTGCAGAAGCATGGCATGGGTTTGTCCAAGAATTGACTAAACACTTTTTATTGCAGAGAAGGCGAACGGTTGAAGTTTTAAATTTATTTTAGAAGCTTTCATAGTTTAGAAAAAAAAATTGTTTTTGTGCTTAAAATGAACTCCACAATTCACACACTTTCAAATTGGTGCTCTAAAAATAATATTCGATAAGCTTTCAAGATTAGAAGAAAATTTAAGTTTGGTGCTTTAAAAAGAACATTTCAAAAGATTTCATAGTTTAGAAAAGATTTTATTTTGGTGCCTAAAATGAACCACACAAATCCACACGCCTTTGATTTGGTGCTCTAAAAATAATTTTTCAAATCTTTCTAGATTACAACAAATAATTATTTTTGGTGCTCTAAAAAAAATGCTTTCCTTTGACCAATGATTTCAATATGTTGATGAAACAAGTGATTTCATTTTGTTGACCAATTAAGACAAGGCTTTAGAAACACTTCAATTGGTGATTAAAATTGGACAAATCAATTTTTTGACTTGCACATTGCTTGATATCTCAAACACTTCAATTTTGGCGCAACATAAAAAATGATTTTCTAGTCTTTTTCACACTATATTCGGTTGAATAGCATCATTTGAGGGGCTTAAAAATAAAATTGCAATGAAGTGTATACTATGTCTTTCATTTTTGGAAAATTGAGTACCTATCCTCTCCCCTCGCATCTTTTGGGTGACAAAAAATACTTTCAATTTCTCATTTTGGTCTCTTTATTTTTATCCTCAAAGAGGGGGCTTGCTATGAAATACATCCCACAATGGAGAATTCATAAACAAGTTCTCAAAACACATTTACCGGCGAGCTATATCAAATTTTGTGAAATCATGAGAAAGTAACTTCAAACCTCAGGCGTCAACGTACTGCACCTAATCCCATGCCTTAAGTGGAATGAGAATGGTTAAAGAGTCTTAAGTGACCAATGGATGGTAGCGAAATGATGGGTGTTCTCAGTTTGTTGTCATTAAAAACCTTTATTTGTAATGGCCAACTTTTTCCTTCCAAAGAGTTCTTTAAGGTGGTGCGTTGGAATTTATTTCCAAGAAGTTTCTTTCCATGTCTGATTTTGGTTGAAGTGTAGAGATTAAGAGTTCATTCTTAACATACCTCTACACTTTTCCTTATATTGCATGTAAAATCATCCCTTCTTCTATGAAGGGTATGAGGCAAGCCCATCAAGAAGAACATACCCACTTGAGCTAGGATTGTGTTGCTTGTGATTCAGTTTAAACATGTTGCATGATTCCAAAAAAAATCACACACACATCAACATATTCATCAAATCACAAACACTTTAAGGTTAGTGTGAATACTTTGAAAAGAGCCCTATGTTTGCACCCCCTAAAATATATCCTAAAAAAATATCTTTGAAGGTTTCTGAACATTTAGGCTTAGATTTCAAGTCGTATTAAATATGAAGTTAACATTGGAAAAATATAGTTTTTTGGTATCTTAATTTTCAATTGGTGGAAAGAAATGTGCCTTTAAAGTTATAGACATTTAGAACCAAAAATGAGTGTTTATGGTAAAAGCTTCATGTCAGTCCATACATTTACTATTGTATCATTTTCCATATCTCAAAAACAAGACACTTGAAAAATCAGAGCAAAAACATTCATTCAAGACTGCAAAATTATCCAAAACTACCACCAACACAAAAATTGGAAAAAAAACAAAACAGAGGCCGCTTTTGCTTCTATTTTTGTCACAATTGACAAAAAACTAGGCGTAGTTGACCAAAAGTCTTCCAATTTTTCTCTCTATCTTATGATAGTCATTGGTGAAAACCTACCGCTTTTGCTAAATTGAACACACTTGATCTAAAAATTTCCATTGGTGATCTTTTTTGTACCACACTTGACCAATTTTCTTGGCTGTATTCGACCAAAATCCGGTTGCTCTTGAAAAAAACAACCACTTTTTCCTGCACATATTCAACTGCCAGCAAAAATACACATAGAGGCCACTTTTGAGAAAATTGGCCGTAGTTGCTTTTTAGATTTGGCCGTAGTCGACCAAAATCTAGTTGCTTTTGACAGAAGTTGCCACTTTTTCTCTAAAATTATAGCTTTTGCTCTACTTTATGGTGAAAATTAGAAAACTAATCCAAAATTGGTTACAAATCCTTTCAAGAGAAAAATAATTAGAATCCCAAAATAATTCATAAATCCACATTAGTCCATCATCCATTTACAAAATCAAAACACTCCAATCTAGCTTTAAAGATTCAAAATCAAAACAACAGCTTTGGATTATTCCTTCACTCAAAATTCTAAGATATCAACATTTGGTTGAACCTCATAGCTAGTTCAAGTAGATTCTCTACAACATATCCTCTAGAAAGGGAAGTGAAATATCAATCCAAGTTTTCAACATTTTTAATCCCAAAAGTTAGCATTATTTCCAAAACATCACTCAAATCTTAGGGTCTTGAGTATCATGAAAACCATAGCGAAACACCAACACCTTTTTTACCAAAAGGTTATCTTTCATTCATCATTTACCTATATCACTAACTTTATGACAATTTGGTGTCCAATTACTCTAGTTCAACAACCAAACCTTATACAACCAAGTCTCACACAAATTGAAGGTGAAATATATATATTATTGCCAGCTTGAGAAGCTTCATATTTGATCAAAATGAAACACCAACTTAGTGGATAAACACAACTAACATCCTAGAAAAAAGAGGAATAGAAAGTAGATCTTGTGGATGAAAGGCCCATATTACCACCTCCTGCATGGCAATAGACACCATCCTTTAAAAAAAAATCCCAAAACACTCAAACAAAAATAAAATCACAAAAAAAAAGCATTATTTTATTCCATAGTTAGAAGTCACCAAAATTCCACAAAATCTGAGCGCTTGTTTATAACTACGAGATCACAACATAGAAAAAATATGGAAGCAAACAAAAATAACTCTAGTGTACTTTCAGAAAACACCACAAACAATGGAAGTGACCCATGGGGTTAAAGTGACCTTATAACTCCTTGAAAGGAACCAACATTAAAAACAACTTCAAACCAACCACCAAGTGAGGAGGAGGTATTTTATAGACAACAAGAAATTATGGATAAACCAAACCAAAACCCAAAGGAAATGGTTGTAGAAGAAGGGGATAGTGAGGAAGAATTAGATGAGGAAGAATTCTTTCAACACTCTAATAATCCGAAGGTGCTTAAACTGATGGAAAAACTCCTAAGAAAGGATCCAAATACCCACTTCTTCAAATTAGAACAAAGTGGTGCTAAGTTACCTATATAATTTAATTTGGAAGGCATTAAGGATCCTCACCTCATTCCCTTAGGGGATAAATCAGTTTTGAGGGAAATACCCAAACCATTGGAAATTCTAAATATGCCACCAATCTTCTCACAAAGAAATGATCAATCAATGGACAACCCTTTGTTTAGGAAATCATACCAAATCAAACAAGTAGTACTAGCCCAAAAATATCAAGGAGGTCCATCAAAATACATACCCCATAACACTTCATATATTGACCCTTCCCAAAATGTACAAAATCAACAAGGGAAATTTTCACAACACAATCTACAATTTTGTGTGCCACAAAGGAACTACTTAGGCAACCTTCAAACAAATCAACAACATCAACAAGGTGCTCCACGAGGTACCCTTTTCAATCAACAAGGTGTGCCACATGGTATTATTCACAATCAACAATACCAAAAACAAGGTGTCACATATTACCCTTCCCAATCAACATCAACAAGGTGGGCCACATGGTACCCTTCCCAATCAACAGTACCAACAATAAGGTGTACCACATAGTACCCTTCGCAACCAACATCAATAAGGTGTGCCACATGGTACCCTTCCTAATAAACAATACCAACAATAAGGTGTGCCAAATGGCACCCTTCCTAATCAACATCAACAAGGTGTGCCACATAGTACCATTTCCAATCAACAGGTACCAATATCAAGGTGTACCACTAACAAACTATCAAGATAACCTTCAAAATAGTTCACCCCAACAAAAAGGTGTACCACCAATGCACTATCAAGGTAACCTTCAATTTAATTCATCCCAAAAACAAGGTGTACCAGCAATGCACTACCAGGGTAACCTTCAAAATAATTCTTCCTAACACAAGGTGTACCACCAACACACTATCAAGGTAACCTTTGATGAAATTTGTCCCCAAAACAAGGTGTACCACCAAAACACTACTAGGGTAACCTTCAAAATAATTTTTCCCAACATCAAGGTGTACCACCAATGCACTATCACGGTACCCCTCTTCAACAAAATCAACAAGGACTTAATCCTCCTTACATACAACAAAGGCTTAACCCTCCTTACAATAAAAAAGGACTTAACCCTCCTTACAATCAACAAGGACCTAACCTTCCTTTCATACAACAAGGACTTAAATCTCCTTCCACCCACCATGATTACCAAGGTCCTATACCTTAACAATACCCAACTTATGACCAAACAAACATTTTGGGACAACAAGGCTACTACGCACAAGGTCCATAAACAAATGTACCAAACACAAAGGTAGACATGCAAATACAAGTCCTAAATCAAAAGATATTGGACATCCATTTTGGAAAATAAAAGAAGAACTACACTCTATAGGATATATGTCTATTCCTTTTGATTGCTCAATTACGATGCTTCCGTTCCCTAAAAGTTTTGAAATACCAAAAATTGACAAGTACAAAGGAAAATGAGATCCAATGGAAAATGTGTGAGATTTCTCGGTATCTTGCATAGAAGTGAAAAATAATGATTCCTACCTAATGAGACTTTTTCCATGCAGTCTTACTAGTCATGCTATGGAATGGTTCTCCCATATACCACCAGGTATTAAAATTTTTGATGAACTGACTACCAAGTTTGTAAACCACTTTTCATTCAACATAGAATCCTTTACATGCTACCTACAAAGATGGAGACATAAAGCTAGTAGGTGCAAGTGGCCTATTCCCAACAAAGAACTAGTGGATATCTTTGTTTCCAATGCAAAAGTGGAAATCAATTATCAACTCACCATGTTGTGCTTTAATAACTTCAAAGAGGCTATTGAAAATGGACTACATATTGAAAGAGCTATCATAGAAAGGGGAGCTATTAAACTGAACAACTTAGAAGACAACTCTTCTAGTTTGAATGAGAAACCTAAGATTTGGGCCAAGAACAAAAATGTTACCAATGATGGAGTAATTGATGCTCGAGCTATATGGAACACGCAAAATTCCAATGTACCACAAAACAAATCTTAAGCTGCACAAACGATCTATGCTCCCAACAACGTACAAAATCAACTCACCTATCCTCAAAATAATCAATCGAATAACCAACAGAAAAATCAAGGAGGACCAAAAATACAATATGACCAACCAAGGAGGAAATTTACTGCCTTAGGAGAACCACTTGAGATGATTATGCATAAATTATTTCAACAAATTCTCATCAAAGTCAACGATTGACCAAACTATAAGGAGCCGAGTTTCAAAACACCATGGTACAATGAAAAAGAGTTATGTGAGTTTGACAATATCAAGGGACACACAAAAAATAATTGCATGAGACTTAACCATATAATACATGACTTAATCAACAAAGGAGAAGTGGATATTGAACATCATCCTGGAAATAAACACCTCCAAATCTACACAAATCCAATTCTGAACTATGGTAAGAAAAATGACAAAGGGAAAGAACAAGACTATCACAATACCAAATACACCTATGGTGACACCATCCTAGGTACACTCTCTCAAGAAGATGACACTAGAGTTAATGTGTTAACTATATGAGGTAGGGACCCCGAGTGTGACGTAACTACCCGTTGAGGGAAATTCACAATACAAGGAGCCCCATCTAAACCCATAGCTAAGTCATCCAATGACTATAGTATTATGTAACAACTAAAGAAGACTCTTTCTTTGATATCCATCCTAGAACTGCTGATTTTATCACCCGCACATAGGGAAATACTAGAGAAAGATTTGGAAACAATGGTTCCTAATGACCTCAATCTTGATCAATTTCAAGCCATGGCTAGAAAGATCATGGCTAATCACTATTTAGTCCTTTTTTAGAAAGACCTTCTACAAAAGTCATTCCAAAACCAAGCCCTCTATATAGAGGCTAGTGTCCACAAACATATGGTTAAAAGAGTATTGATAGATAACGATACAGGTTTAAACATCTATACCTTGAAATTTGTTAAACAACTGGGGTATTCTGATGATGTAATTGACAAAGGAGAAATAATCACTATAAGAGCTTATTATGACCTAGAAAGAAATTTAGAAGGGACAATTAGGCTACCTATATAGATAGGACTGATAACAACAAAAACAAAATGTCAAGTATTGAACCTTGAGCTAACATATAACCTTCTTCTAGGATGCCCATGGATTCATGCACTACAAGCATTTCCTTTGACATTCCACCAATGTCTACAATTTCCTCACAAAGGAAAAGAGATCACATTATATGTTGATCCTAAACCCTTCCACTACTAGGAAAAATTGGAGGAGAAATACAAAAAAATCCAATGTATACCTAGTAATGATATATCATTTCACTCCTTCTCATATGTTGACCCATCAACACTACCATCAACCTAAGCTAAACCCATATCAAGTGAGAAATGAAAATATGAGTCTAAGATTCAAGAACTTGACAAAGGTAATGAGAACTATTATTTTAATCAAGCCTTTTGCATTGGAATGCTTCCCCCAACACCAAAGGTTTATTGAGGGCCTAAAGAGATCAAACATGTTCAAGCAGTAAAAATGATAGCCAAACCCATGATCTTTACCAAGTGGGGAGATATGAAGGATGAGGAAATATTCAAACATGACCTCTAGTCAATGATCTATAAGGAAGAAAAAAAAGAACGGGTACAACCCCTTGTCAGTGATCCTAGCAGTAAAGGGTACCAAATGGCTAAACAAATGGGATACACTAGAAAAGGTAGCCTTGGGAAACACAAACAAGGCAGATGGGAAACTATTATAGTGGAACAAATAAAGAATAACATGGGACTAGGCTATGATTTGATAGATGTGGTGACTCTGAACACTAGACGTACCTCTTGTAAGAAAGGAGATCCTTCTGTTGATGTTAAGACATCGAATATCTACCATATTATGGACAATGATTTACCCATTATGGAATTATTTGAAAGCTTTAGCATAAATATATTCCCTATCCAACTTAGAAAACCTATATTTAGAGACTGTACTTATGAATAGACTCTAATGACTATGAATGTGATTCTCCTTCCTTTGTCACCTCTAGTGACAATGACCTAGATACCCAATGGGAGAATGATTCCAGATCCATATTAACCATTTTGACAACTTTCATAAGCTTTAAAAATAACAATGGCATCCTACCCCTTTGCTACACACAATTGATAGATTGGGACCAACAACACCATACACTTGTTTTGGATCAATTCCAAAATGATGAATCTATTGCAAAGTTTATAGGGCTTCAAACCAATATACCATCAATAGATCATAAAGTAGGGTTTGTCATTGAACTCAAACATGAAGCATATTTCAAAGGGGAGATTGTGTCCTCTGGTCACAAAATTGAAAAAGACAATGTAAAAATAACATGAGATCCCCTAGGGAAAACCACGATGTGGCTCTATCGGATCCTGAAAAGAGAAAAATAAAGGAAATCTAAGGGTGAAAACCTCTTTGAGGTGCCCGAAGATGGAGGATTCAATCTCCCAATTTTTGAATATCAAGAGAAGTCAACACTCCTAGTTGAAGAAATAGAATCTATCAATGTTGGCACAATAGAAGCACCCAAGATCGCATACCATGCAACATCACTTGATCTTGAAGAGAAAGTAAAATTATCAATGTTCATTAATGAAAGGAAGATAAAATTCGCATGGACATATGCAAACATGCCAATGCTAGATCCAACATTGGTCATACATCACCTAGCTATATTTCTTGGAGCTAAGCCCATCGATCAAAACCTATGAAAGATGCATCCCTATATAGCACTTTTCCTAAAGGTAGAACTAAATAAATTGCTAGATGTAGGATTCATTAGACCAATTGATTATCCATAATTGATATCAAACCTAGTACCAATATCAAATCCCACTAGGGGTATAAGAATCTGCATATATTTATGAGATCTAAACAAAGCTTGTCTAAAAGATGACTTCCCTCTTCCAATTATTGATATTTTTGTAGATCTAACATCAGGGCGTGAAATGTTGTCACTAATGGATGAATTTTTAGGATATAATCAGATAAATATATCTCTTGATGATCAACATAAAACCACCTTTGTGTGTGCATGGGGGACCTTATGTTGGAATGTCATGCCTTTCGGTCTAAGGAATGAAAGAGTCACCTATCAGCGAGCGATGAATACAATCCTTCATGATATGATGTATACAGCTATCGAATATTATATGGATGAAATACTAGCAAAGATTATTAAAAGAGAAGACCACTTGACCAACCTTGCAAAGGTGTTTGACATGCTTGAATAGTACAACTTGAGGCTTAATCCAAAAAAGTGTGTATTTGGAGTAACATCTAGAAAGCTACTAGGGTACATAGTATCAAGAAGAGGCATCGAACTAGATCTTGCAAAAGTAAATGTTATACAAGAGATGCCCCCTCCAAAGACATTAAAGCAACTCAGAAGTCTACAAGGGAAACTATAGTCCATTAGGTGATTCATCGTGTAATTGGAAAACAAGTGTCACCCCTTTACCCATCTCCTACATAAAGACATCACATTCAAATGGGATGGCAGATGTAATCAAGTATTCCAACAAGTCAAAGAGTATCTACTTAATCCTCCAATACTAATGACACCTATTCTAGATAAAACAATGATACTCTATGTATCTACAACACAAGCAACATTAGGAGCTCTCCTAACACAACTAGATGATAATAACAAAAAAAGAGAAATTACTATATCAACCAAACATTGGTGGGCTACGAATTGAACTATTCACCTATAGAAAGAGCATGCATTTATGTTGTCTTTGTGGTATAGAAGATGAGACACTATATCTTGAATAGAAAAGTAAAGCTAATCTCAAAAGTAGATCCACTAAAATACCTATTAGCAAAAGCAGCTCTAACAGACAAGATTGTTAAATGGGTGATGATATTGAGTGAGTCTAACATAGAGTATGTAGAAAGGAGAGCTATCATCAAAGGATAGATCATAATAGACCAACTAGTAGAAGCACCAATGGAAGATCACCAGCCTCTCACAATAGACTTCCCAGATGAAAGCATATTGCTAACAAAATAGACAAGCCATTGGGCCTTGTACTTTGATGGGTCCCACACTCAACATGACTAAGGAGTAGGTATATTATTTCTCACACCATAGGGAGATAGTATACCTAAGGGCTGCAAAATTTATTTCCCATGCATAAATAACATCTTGGAGTCTGAAGCATTAATCACAAGACTAAAAATGGCCATCAAATGGAGAATTAAATAACTGCAAGTTTATAGAGACTCTCAACTAGTAAGCATGCAAGTAAATGATGAGTATCAAACAAAGGATGACAAGCTAATACCATATAAAAGGATGGTGGATAGTTTCAAGCAATATTTTGTCACTATCACATTTGAATAGGTTCCCCGAATCAAGAATAGAGCAGTCACGTTATGGCAATGATAGGTTCGCTTCTTGATATTCCATAGACCATTTATAAGTATGAATTTCTTGTGGAGTAACTGCTCGTACTAGCGTTCGATATCCCAGAATAAAAACTAGTGTCTATTGTTGTTGGTACTAAATCACCAGTGTACCATGATACATTTGACTATATCCAACACGGTATCATACCACCTCATCTGATAAACACCCAAAAGAAAACCTTTGCCCAAAAGACTTCCTGATTCATAGTCCTAGGAGATACCTTATATCATCGAACTTTAGAGGGTACTGTAATCTGATGTCTTGATGTAGAAGAAGCACAAACCACCCTACAAGAGTTACACAAAGGCATTTGTGGGTCCCACTCTAGTGAACCTAACCCAACACAGAAGTTACTAAGAATAGGATACTATTAGCCCTCTATGGAGCGAGAAGCTATTCCCTACACCAGAAAATATCGCCAATGTCAGCAACAAAATGACCTCATTCATGCACCAGCATAGGATCTAAGACCTATCACGACACCATGGCCTTTTTCACAGTGGGAATTAGACTTGGTAGGTAAGATCTCTCTTGCTTCCTCAAATGGGCATAAGTTCATTATTATCACAACTAAATACTTCATGAAGTGGATAGAAGCGATTCCATTAACCTACATCACCGGTAAACAAATATCCAAGTTCATCTTGAATTACATGATATTTTGATATGGAATTCCCCAAACCATCATAATAAATAATGGGACCTTGTTCAGAAACCAAGATGTCAAAGATCTTTGTTCCAAGTTCTTTATCCAACACAAATTCTCCACGCCCTACTACCCCCAAGGAAATGATTAGGCTAGAGTGTCTAACAAAACCATCTTGAAGATACTAAAAAAGACTGTTAATAACACTGGTCATGACTACCATCTACAACTGAACCTATCTCTATGGTATTACCAAACTAGTATCCATACACCTACCAATTCCACACCATTTTCCTTGGTCTACAAATCTGAAGTTATTTTACCTATTGAAGTCAAAATCCCCTCACTATGAATATCACTAAAAGGCATGGTCAACAATGAAGAGTATTGGGTATCCAAATTAAACCAGTTGGAACTCCTAGATGAGAGGTGTTTGAGCACATTAAACCATCTTCAGGTTTATTAGAATCAACTGAAAAAAAGCTACAATAAAAAGATTAAAAACATAAACTTTCAGATTGGTGACTTGGTACTCAAAGAGAATTAGAAGGTACAACTGAATCAAGATGCAAAGGTAAGTTTGAACCCAACTAGTTAGGTTCGTTCATCATCACAACAAGCTATGGATTTGGAGGTTATCAGTTGGCTACTCCTAAAGGAAAACCTTTAGTTGAACTGCTAAATAGAAGCCATCTTAAGAAGTTCTATACATGAAGCACATTAGAATACCCTAGGAAAAAGGGTAAAAATCCAGAAAATTAAAAAAAAAAAGTTAAAAATAAAAAATAAATCAAAAAGCAAGAAAAAAAGTAAAGAGAAATAAAATGTTCTTTAAGTGAAAACCACTTTGTGGCGCTTCTAGAATAGGTACCATAGTGAAAGCCTAGAAAATAGGTGCTATGTTTGAATAAGATTTTAATCATTATGTATCAGTGATATCTAAGGCATCCACCCATTCATCCCATAATAAAGTATGTGCCCAAACATGGCTTGATGAATGAATAAGTATTATATAATTTTGCACCATCAATTTCCATCTCTCCTAGAGAAAGTAGTATTTTCATGAACTAGGGGAAATTTCCCTAAATTGGTCGTGGATTAAATCCTTGTGCATCCCTTCATGGTCAAAAAAATAAAATAAAATAAAAATGAACAAAATGAACAAAATAGAAAACATCAAAATCCCCAAAAAATGTTATGATTTGAGTCGAAACAGGTCGAACTACATAGTCTTTGCATGCATAGTGTAGGAAACGATTATCAGCCCCTGAGGCCCTAGGTTAGTCCCCTGAAAACAATAAAAACAACATCATATAAAATCATAAAACCAAAAAGGTCCTACCTCCATCGTCACCAACCACAATAAATCTTTCATCCATAATAAATAGATTATCAACATAACCCTTTGACAATGCAAATAAAAAATAGGACAAAGCATCAAAATAAAAAATTCCAAAGAGAAGATCGAAATGATTAGACAAATATCAAGTGAAAACAATACCAAAGTGTTAACTACCTATCTATTGAAAATTCACCAACAACATCCTGAGATATGCCTTAACAGATCTGTTCCTACAATAGACATTATCAACAATGGATAACAACCTGAAACCTCAAAACATATATGGCAAGTGATACTGCAACATTGTTTATCTTTTTATAGTCTTATCTTTTTGATTTATTATAATACCAGATTCTCAAGATTTCTCGAGGATGTCTATAAGGATTTAGAGAAGAAGGAATGGTGGTATTAACTGCCAATTTTTGTTAGCTCTATTTGTAATACTACCACAATGAATACTTTCTTTGTTGGTGTATGGAAGGTTTTTTGAGACAATTCATGTAGTAGTTGCATGTTAGGTATTTCATACCTTTCTATGTAACTGGTCCAAAAATTTTTAACACAACTCCACCATATATCCTAACAAGGTTTATGTATGTCTAGTATGAGCAAGAATATTCTTTGTATGCCGAGTCAATTTCCACGCAATGGATACAAAGCCAACTTGGTTATCAATACCCTATTGCATCATGTTTTTTTGCTACATCAATAAGGATTGTTAAAGATACAAAGTCTCTATACAAAGAAAAAGAAACTCATAATTAAATAATAAACATCAAATTTCTATCCATCATCCAAAGTTTCTTCTAACTAACATCCATCCTGCATCACAATATCATCAGTACCACATCCATCCTACATCCACAATTTTGTTAATACATATCATGATGATGATAAAGCAATAAAAACATCATGTATCATGTACAATCATACATCACAAAGATAGGATATAATCAACATCCATCATATATCATATAGATATATCAATCATCCAGCCATCCACATCATATGCATACATCAAAAAAGTACAAAAACATGTATAAAGCATACATCATCATCATATCATTAACACATAATGAAGCCAAATCAAATCATGTATATCTCATATATATCATCATAAAAAATGAGAATGTCAGGTACATCATCATAATGAAACATGTGTGATATCATAATAGAAAAAAATACATATATAGGAGTCCTCAGCTAGGCCAATGAATATATATACAAATCATGTCTACAAAAATGTCTCTAAAATAATAAACATCATAAAGATCAAGTACAAACACTACTACTGTTTGGCCAGAGGAGGGGACCTCTAGGGATCCTGGCTTGAGTGAGGAGAGGAATGCAGCTGATCAAACTACCAGACTGAATGCCTACCTGACTCTACCCTTGTAGCCATGCTAGGATCTCTAAAATGTGGTTATCACTAAGCTATTGATACAAAGGCATCATACAATGTCTGATAGTATGTCACCTTTTGTACCAGCTGCTCATGCTCAGACTAATGTTGGGACATAGGAATCGATGCAACCAAGGAAATATTTGCAGTTTGTCTCATCTGTCGTTCTATCACTAAATCCTATCTAGCAACATCCCTCTTTTGTCTAGTGACATCTTACTCTATAGTCAAAATGACAACCTATGCCTCTATGGCTTGTCATTGCATAGTCTCTATGTCTCTAGTAGCCATCAATTGAACTATCCAAGTTATTTCTGCTACATTGCTAGGTGGTGGAGGAGGACCTGGAAGCTACACTTGATCCTACTACATAGGATCATCCTGCCCATATTTCCTAGCTCTGGCAAGCTACTCAACAACAATCTCACCTTGTTGTCTCTCCCCTCGGTGGCCTATAATACCCGCTCTGCCCATGGCTGGTGCACCACTTACATAATTTGTAAAGCAGAGAGGATTCCACCTAGCCCACTACTGATCATAGTCTGGGGTAGTCCTGAGATCTGCAAGCCCAATTGGCCACCCCCATTTGAATGGAACAAGTGCTCTAAAATCCATGATTACTGCATCTTGATCTTCCTATAGCCCCATACCCAAACCTCTCGAGTAGTCCTACCAAAATGAGCCTCATAACCATCCACAAATTAGTCTTGTCTCTCACTAAACTGGTGACAAACATGATTAGAAAGATATCTCTCTAACAAAGAATGAGCATGATCGATCAACCACTGTGTTTTTCTGCAATATAGGAGCTACTCATCATCATGCCATGCCTTGTATCCCAACCACGATCTCCAAAAAAAAAAGACATGTCATCTATCACACGATGCCAATAAGGTAGCTTCATGAGCCATGCATAATGAAAAAAATCACTATATCTGTACGAATAAGGATCCTTTGGATCCTAATCCAAAATGGAATCAGGATTGGTAATGGGGATGTGCTCCCCCAAGCCCATACATGAAGCAATTCCACAAAAGAAGAAATGGATCTACCTTCTCGATAGGTGACCTTATGCATATATCAGTATAAATGTGCAAGGAGACACGGGCCCCATGCATATCTAATGCCATACTTGAACATCTACTCAATGCACACACCACAACCAACAAGAAACTTCCTACCTCATTGATAAGGAATGACGAGCCCCAAAATAAAAGCACATAGAACAAGTGAAACTAGATCTGTACTGCCAACGAACTTAGATAGGTGTACTTTGAACTCATGAACCTGAAGATGCCTCACACCAAGTACTCAACACATAGCACATGCACCCCACCGTACAAAAAAATTCACAAGCTCTTCATGGATCGAAACATGCAGAATCCTCCATACATCCTCTAGGGTGATGGTGGCCTCCCCAGTAGGTAAGTGAAAAGATGATGTCTCTGAATGCCACCTCTCAATAAGAGTTTCCATCATCACTCAGTGGCATTTGATAGTTAGCATCTCGCAAATGTGTCATAGCCTCACAACATCTAGAACATCTCACTCCAACTCATGGAACCCAATGATCAAATCAAATAGTTCACACGGTCGTCGCTCCATTGACATAATCGATTTGAGAATTGCCTGCAACCATTCAACCCATGAATTTAAGAACTTTCTACACAAACGCAAAATGAACTTCAAATTATAAAAAAATTGATTAAAAATTCTATGCAAATAAAAGGCGGCCACTTTTGTCAAAAGTGTTAAAAACAGTCAAAAGTGGTTACTATTTTGTCAACTGCGGTTGAAAAAATCAAAAGCACTAACAATAAAAATGTGAACATATATCTCGAAAGTGAGCTTTATTCACAAGAGTAGCCATCTACTTTGAAAAAATTGAAAAGTGAAACTTTTTAAGAAAATGCAAAAACAGAAGCAAAAAACTATGTCAATTATGAACATCTATGGCGATTTTGA
Organism: Sequoiadendron giganteum; assembly: GCA_007115665.2. NCBI lineage: Eukaryota > Viridiplantae > Streptophyta > Pinopsida > Cupressales > Cupressaceae > Sequoiadendron > Sequoiadendron giganteum. The sequence continues at coordinate 377,219,431 of CM021109.1, read as the reverse complement.
GCAGAAAATGCAAGAGCGGTCTAGTTAGAAACAAAAAAAGTGGTAAAAATGACTCAAATGCATGAAAAACATAATATTATTTCTATCACCTACTTTGAATTCATGCATTAATTACACAAAAACAACAAGTCAAAAACAAGAAAGGAAAGGGTACATACCAGTGCACCGACACCTATAGGTTGTCTGAACTCGTAAACCACATCTGCGTGTTTGGGGCTCCTCAAATCCTCGCTATAACCCCTTGAAAATAAAAAAAATCACAAAATCCAGAGGCAAGAAATTACTGTAGTCTCAAAGTGCAAATGAGGAGAATTAACCCTAATTACCTATTTTAACCCTCAAAACCATAATTTTTTACTAGGAAACCTTCCTAGGTTGAAATTAGGAGCTCTCAGGAACATTTGAACTATCAATGAGAGTATTATAAGCTTAATTTTTCATCCTCTACACATCTAAACTGAAAGAAAACATTATCACGAGTTCAAGCTAAATTTTTTCTTTTTTGACCAACCTCTCAAGGGGGCAGCCCAACGTCCTAACATCATTCTACTGACTGTTGGAGCACAGTGGAGCATATTAAATTTTTCAAAGATTGATCTTAACATTGAATTATTTTAAACAAATCAACCAATACTTTGTCTCAAAGAGGGGAAAATATTAGAAATGCAAAAATGACCTAACACTTATCACACATCCTAAATGACATTTTCTCATCATCGACATCATTATCACTTAATATAACTGCATTTCACATCAATTGTATCAAAAACCCTATTTTCCTCTATTAATTGAATAATATTACATTATTTAATTAATTCACTTTATCATCATTTTTGACCAATTAAATAAATTTCATTTATTTAATAAAGTCGTAATCTAATGTTATTCTTCCTGATTAATTAAATAACATCAATTATTTAGTTATGTCACTAATTTAACCTATTCTCCTAAATCAATTAAATTATTAAAACACTTAATAGTTTAATTAAATCACTTTCCCCTAAACTTGAATAATTAAATAAATTATTCAAAACATCATTCAAAAAGGTTAAAAAATAAACAAATGCAACTTTGTTTGCAAAAGTCAAACATGATTTACACGTTCAACTCAAAAATGATTAGTTAATTAAATTAATTAATTACCTTCACCCAGTTTTATGATCGAGCAAATTACAATCTCTCAATTTCTCACTTTGATTGGCTAATTGATCCATCTATTCCTGGCTGATTCATCTATTCTTCAATCCCACTGAAGGCTCAACATGATTTCTTTAATTCCACATATTATTCAATCTATTTCCTCTATTCCATTGAAAACTCAAAATGATTTATTCAATCACATCAATTACGTAATCAAAATCCATTGATTCTACCCATATAATTCCTCTTAGCAGTTTTGAACTGTTCATCAGGATATTCTACTACACGACTTTGAGGATTCATTTCAAAACACAAAATCTATATAACGATTATCTTCTTCCTAAAAAATGATTGGAGAATTGACATCTTTAACACAATGAAGTAATGTTGAGATACTAATTGATTTCTTGAGAACTTCAACACACATCTTTGTCAACAACATCACACTTTGAAGCTTTTTCTACACACAAATGGAGGATTTGCATTGATACAACAATTATCCAACATCTTTGTAAATACACTTTGAAATTTGATGGTAACACTTAATGAATTCATTTTGTGTTCTTTCTTTTGATTACATTATTTGAGTTTGTTCTTCGTAGTTTCATTTTGTGAGTAATGAGTATGAATCATCATCTTTTTGTTTGAATTATATTAGTTCAATTCATTCATATTTGATTATCATGCTTATCGATTTCCCCCTTACACAACATACAAGGAAACATGCACCATTATGGAGGTCCTACTCAAAATATCCAGTAAGGCATGCATAATTATTAGTTCCAACAAGGACATCAACATCAACATTATTAGCCCAATCAAAACTAGTTTGTAAGGGGACCCATGAACATAAACAGATTCAAACCACTTGATTTTCATGGGATTCAAGGGTATTCAAATCAAATTGATAATGATGTAAGTGATTTCATTACAAAATTCTCTGTGAGCCACATTGTATTAGGAGAAGATCACATTAGGGCATTTGATACAATAATGGATGGTTTTAATGTGCGACATAAAGATGTCTATATGAAGTTATTTATACAATCCCTAATAGAAGATTCCATGGATTGGTATAAAAACATACTTGATGCTTCAATAACATCTTGGCTTGAATTTAAAAGAGTCTTTAAGGAGCAGTATGGAGACCATTTTGATCCAATTTTTTTCCTACATGAATTAACAAATATTCAGAAAAATTATAATAAATAAGTTGTAGACTTTAATACAAGATTCATGAAGCTATTCAAAAAGATTCCTCCTCACTTAAAACCAACTGATCTTATGTGCTTGATCTTCTATTTAAATTCTTTTGATCCAAAAACCAGTTATGAGCTTAGGACAAGAAGTTCACCTATCCTCACCGAGGCATTCAAAGTTGCATTGAACATAGAGAATAATAGAAAGGCTTCAGGGAAGATAGGAAGAAGGGATGAAGCTAGATTACTACAAAACCCTAACCCCCATCAAAATAAGTAGCCAACTAATCATAGAAATGATAGATAGAGGTTGCACAATATACCTTATAGAACAAATTGGAATGATGGAAAGCCAAGAAACAATGATCAAAGGTAGGGTATGAGTAAGGACACTCCCGATCCACTAAAGAGGTATGGAATAAATATGGTAGAAAACACTCCATGGTGTATACCTTGAAATCTTTCTCACTCCCTTAAGTATTTCATAGTGGCACAATCTATCCAAGAAGATGAAGGGCGATATGACCAAGAGAGAAGTGGCCATACTATAAACATGTTGGCATTTAGGCCACATATAACACATCAAGAATACTCATCTTCAGAAGAAGGTGGCTTTGAGTATGATGTGAGCAATAAAAATATAATGTCTATATGGGCTAGTAGGAAGTATTTTCAAACTAAGAAGATGATGATATAGGAGCATCTCATAACAATGCTTATATGTAGAAATCAAACCAGATCTAATTAAGATGACCTACTGAGCAAGAAATCAAAGCACTTATTGTTGTTGTTGTGGCACAAGCTAAAAGCAACTACAACCTCATAAACATAACTATGAATCTTGACCAAGGGACACCGGTGGGTCTATTTGTGAAGGATCAACACAAGAATAAGGTCACTACGAAAAATCAAAAGGATGAAGAAAAAAAAGCCTCAAGGGACAGTCCAAAAATATGTGCCAAAGGAAGTAGCACATAGTGAACCAAATAAAGTGGAAAATAATCCTAAACAATAGGTGGATGAGAAGAGACCTTCCAAGGTAGAAATTAGCAAAGCAGAAATAAACACACCATATTTGATATGGTACAAGCCTTATCCGAAGTTAAAATGCCAGTACCACTACTAGAAATGATGAAGATAGATGAATATAGAGACAATTCCATAAAATTAATTTCAAATTGTTTTTATTCTATTTATTTTTAGTTCGATTTAGAATGTAGATTAAAATAATTTTTTTTAATATTCTCAGGGAATGAATTTCCACCTCCAATTATTGAGAATTCACAATCACCCCCTCACAAAGAGCCTCCTATACAAAAACAACTTCAAACCCCTCCATAAGTTCATAGGCATCCTCAAGGAACACAAGAAAATATCCTAAATCAAATTGAAAACAATAAAAGAGATATTGAACAATTAATTGGAATATTAACCAAGCATGCTGAAACCCACCCTTATAGGAGAGGGATTGCCGAATCATTGAACTCAATTGTATCTAATGTAGGAGAAATGAGAGAAAATATTTTTTTGGTCAAATAAGAGGAATGAATTCAGATAATTTTATGCTAGTGGTTTGTCATATTCAGATGTGAAAAAAAATAAAAAATAGAAAATCTAACTTGTGTGCCCTATTTACAAATCTGAGAACCAACACAACTTTATCTCATACATGCAAGAGGTTCCCCATCCATTGGTGCCACCATGAATTAATTAAAAATAAATTTTGTGAGTGGTGGTGGATTGTATTTGACCAACCTCCATGCAATAACCATGAGGTACCACAATAATTTTTGAGGAAACTCTATTGTGAGTTTGTCCTCAATAAGATGCCAAATTAATTTGACATCTTAGACTTTCAGGGTAGAGGTGGGGGACCCACACATGATAGAAAAGGTGCATGACACAATCCAAAGTTGGCACTAAGACCCTTGGCCAAACCCATGGTGGAGCATTTCGCCGTTCCCTCCATTTTTAATGACAATGTAGATGTGGACACGCTAGAGTCAATTAGCTTGCTCACCTAGACCATTATATAGTGTGTGAGGCCTCTAGTAGAGCCTGATGTGGAGGAGACGTGTAAGCCCCAAGATCCACCCCACCATTGTGGCGCTTGCGGTTCTATTTGCATGTATGATTATCATAGTGCTTGGGATGTAGCTACAAAACCTACATCAGTTGCAGAGGTGATGGCTACGATAGATGTATTGCTGAATAATACATACGACATTGATACTCAGGTAAAATTCAACAAGTTCATTTAATTTTATTTATTAAATTATTTTTGAAATTTAAGAATAAATAAATTAGTATAATCAATATGATGAAATTTTAGGGTTAGAGTGTTCATGAGATGTGCTCCATTCCTACAAACCCTTATTTGTTCTCGATGTTGAGTCCATAGGTATGCAACTAGTATTCGAGATATTTTTATTGCATTTGAATAGTTGAATGTTATATTTGAATGTTTGTCCCATAACATGCTTTGGATGCCAAATAGTTTCTTGGTGGACCTTAGAGATCCACACCTCACTATTCATGTCCTCAAACAACTTTCACTTAGGTAACCTTTATTCATTAATGGTGTTGTAAAACAATGTTAGTTAGTTTTCATAATTTTGTGTATACAAATCTAAAAAATTGATGAGGAATACAAACATTGGTTGGTCTTGTGAGATTGTAATTATATTTATCATTCAACATCCATCTCATACTTCCATTCCTGTCATCACACATATTTTAACCATTTTATATCACATATCCCAATCTTTAACACCTTATATCTTATACCACCTTCCTCCATATTTAATCTTATACACATATTGTTACAAGAAACCTTTCCTTTTTCTCATTATTGACCAAATCTCTTATACATTATTACTACACACCTCAAGCTATCACTTCATGTCCTATATTCAAAACTTAAACACCACCTAATTCACTTTATGGTCTAATATTCCCTCTTAATTACTTCCCATTAACCTCTAGTATAGTTTACCTTAAAAAAAATTTACTATCCCATCCTAGCTCATCCAATTAATCTTCACTAGTCCATTCTATGTTCCATCACCCCCTCTTTATCATGTCACATTATCTTCTCCTAATTCACTTTTTTTTCCTTTATTTCCCATCCCATTAACATTTAATAGTTCACCCTATTTTCCATGATCCCCTCATATCCCATCCCACTAATATCTACTAGTCCATCCTATGTTTTATTATGCCCTTCTACTCCCATCATACTGTACCCTTTATTATTTCACCCTATGTTCCTCTACCCATTCTATGTTATACCATCTTTATCCATGTTTCATTGTATAAATCTTCTTTATTATTACTACACACAGGTCAAGTTCCCACTTCATGTACTATAGTTGAACCCTAGACACCTACCAATTCACCCTATGTGAACCATTATTCCCTACTAATTCCATCCCATTAACCTCTAATTGTTCACCCTATATTTTTTTATCCCATCCTAGCCCATCCCATCAATCTATACTAGTCCATTGTATGTTCCATTGACCCCTTTTATTCCCATACCATTACCCTCTCTTATTTCATCGTATGTTCCATTATCCCCTCTTAGTATTGTCCCATTATATTCCCCTAATTCACCCTATGTTCATTTATTCACTCCTAATCTCATCCCATTAACCTCTAATAGTTCACCCTACGTTCTGTGATCCCCTCTTTGACCATCCCACTAATCTCTACTAGTCAATTCTATGTTCCATTATTGCATTTGACTCCCATCCCATTGTACCCTCTATTATTTCACCATATATTCCATTATCCTCTATTGGTCTTGTCTCTTTATCCCTTCTATGCTATAGCACCTCCATCCAAATTTTATCCTATACACATGTATCATTACAAGAAATATTTCCTTCCACTCATTATTGACCAAAGTTGTCTTCTCCATTACTGTTGCACACCTTAACAACCAACTTCACGTGCTATAGTAAAACCCTAGACACATCCTAATTCATTGTATGTTCCATATCCCTTTGAAATTTGCTAGTAACATAGTAATTATCACTTCATTCATGTGAACTTCATTGTGGCATTAAATCACTATGTTGAGAGCATGCCCCCATTAACATTACTTCATTAACATATGCAATTTGAATCTTAATGTGCACTTAACTTGGGAATTTGTAAGAGTTTGGACTATCCCAATGGACTTAGTACTTTCACCATTTTGTGATCTATAAGCGCTATATTGTAGTCTCAATTGAGGCCAACCATTTACTCTTTCATGCAAGGTCACTACCACCAATAGGGATTGTACTGTTGCATAGACTGCCATCACTTCCAAAAGTTTTCTTAACATTGTGTTTCAAGTTCTTTCAACTGTCATTGACCTTTACCTTGTATTGATTTTTATTATCAATATCACCATTCTTGACTAGCTTCCTTCAAAAGTTGTTGCACTCATGATGCATGATTTTTTTGCATTTTTATCTATGAAGTTACTGCACTTTTACATTTTTAATTCCTACTCATTTATGGCAATTATTGCTCTTTTCATCTTCATTTGTTGCTCATTTATGATAGTTATAAAGGGACTACCTAAACTTGTTTATATGACTGTCAGATATTTTGTTTCATTTTTAGATGTTGACATCAAATAACCCTAGCGATGTTGGTGGAACAATGGACCATGGATTTTCTGTAGCAATAGCCAATTTTGATCCTTTGAGAGAGGTATGCAACAAATTAGTTGATTTGACATTATATTTTCTCTTTTATGGTATATTATTGAAAATTTTCATGATACTTGTATGTAGTTTAATTTCTATCTTGATGGTTGCTACAGGTAGTTGTCACTCCAGATCATGGACATGGTAATTTCTTAAATGTGCATGATGACTATTTGTATGCGGTAAGTGACTATATTTTGTTATATGTCATTCTATAATTCAATTTCTATGTATTAACATCTACACTTTTTATTGTATCAGTTGTAGCTCCAGAGGAGTCTAGAGAGGAGGACTAGTGAGTGTATTCAAAAGATAAGAGAACCAATAGGTGCTGCATCCAACCGAATTTTGAAGGTAACACAAGATCTTTTTCCTTCCCCTAGAGGGAAATGACTATGTATTAGGGCCGTTTTTTGTATGCCTATGTGGAATTTTGGAACATATATTTTGTACTATTGATATATATGCAACATTTTATGTCCATATGGCTCTTTTGTAGTAAGCCTATATGGCTTTTTTGGATATATTGTATATAATTCTATCAATATATATCATTGTAGCCTTACAGATTTTTGATTAAAGAAAATCTTATTTTACTACTACCATTCTTGAATGATGTTATCATGCATATTGTATAGATTGTATTCTTGAATGTTGTAAGCATGGGTTTTATTTACATCTAATTCTTAAATAACAACTAGCAATTGCTCAATAAGCTCCATCTAATGTGTATTGTGTAAATAATCTCCATTCCTAGTGGTTTGTATCATTTGTAATGCTTACATTACTTATGCTTCACTTATTCACATGTATACTTCACATATATTACATGTATTCGCGTGTATGCTTCATGCTTCCAATGTATAATTCATGTGTTCACATGTATTCTTCATGATTCATGTGTATACTTTATGTATTTGTGTGTATGCTTCATGCTTCTTGAGCTCTATTATTGTCTAGTGGCAAGGATTTTAACACCAAAAAGCTTCAAATGAACTGTAAGAGCTGCTTCCCATAAAAAATATCATAGAAAAATGTATTGCTTTTAATTCATGGCTGAGGCTAGCATACAACAATTAATGGTTCTGATTCTAAAGCTTAGCAATCATTGCATTTGCATCTATAGAACAAGTGGATGTTTCAAACGTCATGGACATATATATACCTCTATGAACTTGTATAAATGTGCATCAAAACACATGATAGTTGTTGATCCAACCAACAAAATTTATTTTCATCTACTAATATCACAACACTTGACTTCTCATTAAATGAAATCAATGCACAAGTCAGTTTTAATGATATTTTAAAGATCTTAGATGTGTGTGAACAAAAACATAATCTTTATTTTTGGATGCATCATCCATGTGTAGTTATCACATTTTTCCCATATTCATCATTTAAATAAGTTAAAAAACCTCCTTCCATTTTCTATGTGTGAAATAACATGAAAAATCATTGGGAAACATGGTCCTATAATTGCCACCACATAATTTTGTATAACTCTAGAGCATGAAAAACCATACATCATGGATATTGAATATTCAGATCCAATGTTTCACTAGTAGGTTGAGTTTTGCACCTCAACAAGGGTGCACTATTTAGTGACAACAACTGCAGTTCAAAATCTTAAGGGATTAAATTGGTTGAACGTAGCTCAGAGTGACTCGGCATGTTTGGCTACAAAACATGACCATTCCTAGTGTAAACGTACCCATCTGGATGCGTTGGAATGGTTCGTTTGGTCATAGGAGTTGTAGAATGACAGTTGCACCACTTTGTAACTTTACACTACCTGCATTTGACAATTTTTCCTCAAGAGAAAAGTCACCACAATGGGAAAAAACCTCTGAGATAGAAAAAAATGAGAGAGTTTATTGTAGAGGAGCCCAACACAATCCCATAGGATCATAAAATAAGTTTCTAAGCATCACAATATCCAAGTAACATCCCATAAAAATATTGCAGCCATTTTGCACTTTAGACTCTTAAGGGATTCAACTAGTTGAACGTATCTCAAAGTGATTTGACCTGTTTGGGTGTAAAAGAGGACCATGCCTAGTGTAAACTTACCCATCTAGATGTGCTGGAATAGTTCATTTGGTCACATGAGTTGCAAAACACCACTTTGCAACTTTACACTACTTGCATTTGATAACTTTTTCCTCAAGAAAAAAGTCACCACCATAGAAAAATGCCTCTGAGATAGAAAAACTGAGAGAGGTTATTGTAGAGGGTCCCACCACAATCGAATAGGCTCAAATGAAAAGTCTCTAAGTATCATGGTATCCTAGTAATAGCCTGTCAAAGATTGTAGCCATTTTGCACTTTAGACTCTTAACGGATTCAATCGGTTGAATGTAGCTCAAAGTGATTTAGCATGTTTGGGTGAAAAATAGGACCATTCCTAGTGTAGATGTACCCATATGGATGTGTTGGAATAGTTCGTTTGGTCACAAAAGTTGCAAAATGAAAGTTGCACTACTTTGCAACTTTACATTGCTTGCATTTGACAATTTTTTCCTCAAGCAAAAAGTCACCACCATGGGAAAAAAAATTGAGATACAAAAAACCCCAAGAGGTTATTGTAGAGGGGAACAATGCAATAAAATAGGCTCAGATGAGAAGTTTCATTGTTATTGCAATAACTTCTCATCTGAGCCTATGATGGAATAGTTCATTTGGTCACACAAGTTGCAAAATAAAAGTTGCACCACTTTGCAACTTTACACTTCTTGCATTTGACAACTTTTTCTTCAAGCGAAAAGTCTGTCACTAGAAAAAACCTCTGAGATAGTGAAAATTGAGAGAGGTTATTGTAGAGGGGGGCTCAATTCAATCCCATAGGCTCATATGAGAATTTTTTAAGCATCACGGTACCCGAGTAACAACCCGTCAAAGATTGTAGCCATTTTGCACTTTGGACTCTTAAGGGATTCAGTCAGTTGAACGCAATTCAGAGTGATTCGGCATGTTTGGGTATGAAATAGGGCCATGAATAGCATAAATTTACCCATATGAACATGTTGGAATAGTTTTTTTGGTCACACGAGTTGCAGAACAAAAGTTGCACCACTTTGCAACTTTACACTGCTTGCATTTGACAATTTTTTCCTTATGGGAAAAGTCACCACTATGGGAAAAAGCCTTCAAGATAGAAAAAAATGAGGTATTTTTTTGTAGAGGGGCATAATGCAATCCCATAGACTCAGACGAGAAGTTTCTAGGCATCATGGTATCTAAGTAACAACCCATCAAAGATTGCAGCCATTTTGCACTTTGGACTCTTAAGGGATTTTACCAGTTGAGTGTAGCTCAGAGTGATTCAGCGTGTTTGGGTGAAAAATAGGACCATGCATAGCATAAATGTACCCATACAAATATGTTCAAATATGTTTTTTGGTCACATGAGTTGAAAAAAGAAAGCTGCACCACTTTGCAACTTTACATTGCTTGCATTTGACAACTTTTTCCTCAAGAGAAAAGTCGCCACCATGGGAAAATGCCTCTGAGATAGAAAAAACTGAGATAGATTATTATAGAGGGGACCAACACAATCTCATAGGCTTAGATGAGAATTTACTAAGTGTCACGATATCTGAGTATGTTGAAGGTTGCAGTCATTTTTCACTTTGGACTCTTAAGGAATTCTACCGATTGAATGTAGCTCAAAGTGATTCGGATTGTTTGAATGCAAAAGATGACCATTCCTAGTGTAAACATACCTATATGCACATGTTGGAATAGTTCATTTGGTCACATGAATTGCAGAACAAAAGTTGCATCACTTTGTAACTTTACACTACTTGCATTTGATAATTTTTTCCTCAAGTGAAAAGTTGCCACCATGGGAAAATTCCTTTGAGATAGAAAAACTGAGAGAGGTTATTGTATATGAGCCCAACATGATCCCATAGTCTTAAACGATAATTTTCTAAGCATCACGGTATTTGAGTAACAACCCGCCAAATATTGCAGCCATTTTGCACTTTGGCCTCTTAAGGGATTCAGTCGGTTAAACATAGCTTGAAATGATTCGATGTGTTTGGATACAAAAGAGGACCATGCATATTGTAAACATACCCATTCAAATGCATTGAAATAGTTTGTATGGTCACACGAGTTGTAGAAGGAAATTTGCACCACTTTGCAACTTTACACTGCTTGCATTTGACAACTTTTTCCTCAAGAAAAATGTCACCACCACGAGAAAATTCCTCCGAGATAGAAAAAATAAGAGAGGTTATTCTACAAGGGCCCAACATAATCCCATAGGCTTAGATGAGAAGTTTCTAAGCATCACATTATCCGAGTAACAATCCATCGAAGATAGCAACCATTTTGCACTTTGGACTCTTAAGGGATTCAATTGGTTGAACGTAGCTCGAAGTGATTCGACATGTTTGGGTGTGAAAGATGACTATTCATAAAGTAAACGTACCGATCCGTATGCATTGAAATAGTTTGTTTGGTCACATGAGTTGCATAGCGAAAGTTTCACTACTTTGCAACTTTACACTACTTGAATTTGACAACTTTTTTCTCAAGCGAAAAGTCGCCACCATAGGAAAATGCCTCCGAGATAGTGAAAACTGAGATAGGTTATTATAGAGGGGTGAAAACCAATCCATAGGCTCAGATGAGAATTTTCTAAGCATCATGGTATTTGAGTAACAATCCATTGAAGATTGCAGCCATTTTGCACTTTGGACTCTGAAGGGATTCTACCGGTTGAACGTAGCTCAGAGAGATTCAGAGTGTTTGGGTGCAAAAAATGACCATTCCTATTGTAAACATACCCATATGGATGTGTTGGAATAGTTCATTTTGTCACACGAGTTGCAAAAAAAAAATTGCACCACTTTACAACTTTACATTGCTTGCATTTGATAAAAATTTTATGATAGCCATAACTCGAGATTCCACCATGGGGAAATACTGAAAATTTGTGGAAAATTCTATTTTGACCTCATCTACATCCGTGCAAGGTTTTGGTTCATTTATTGCATGTGGGTGGAAGCTCTTCCTGGCAGTTTTCTTCTTTCCATGGTGAAACATTCATCACACACCCCTCCAACCTAAGGTTTGATAAATCCATGCATTGTTTGATGTTGTCTAGGTATAGAGCATTATCTCATGTTATTTGGAGCCTGTGTAGACCAAATGGGCCATTGGATTAGTTGTTCTTATGTTGGTTGAGTAATAGTTCATCATTTATGCCTTGTGTCAAAAAACCATAATGTTGATTTGGGCCTTGGAACACTGTATCATGGAATTCTAAGTCCAAAAGGGTTGAGAATCATCTTGATATGTTTTTAATAACCTAAGACAACCCAAGGTTTGTGCTCATGTTTTTCCATCCTTTGTTTGTTCTATTTTCCATGTGACTATGTTTCCAAAGTTGACAAGAGCACCAAATCCCAAGTGATTGTTTGGGAGATATTGGTTGGTTCAAGAATTTCAAAGGTGTTAGAGGGTATTAGAATATTGCTGCCCCCACTGTTGATTTTGTTTTGCCCCTTATTGGTGTTTTTTTCTTTCCTTGGATGCCCACCAGGCTAGGTTTTCAATGGTGACAAGGTGTACTAAGATGTCTTGTGCATTGATTTTCAATGAAGCCCTTGAAGAAGTGTGTTGAAAAAATCATGTTGTGTTAGGATTTTCCCCTGCTTTGCATCATGATGTGTATGAAGAGTGACTGAGATTATGTAAAGAGACAGATCATGATGATAGTGACTCTAAAATTCATCCAATATTAGAATAGATTTTGGAAATCCAAACACAAAAACCTAAGAGTAGATAAGCTTGACAATGATGGATTCCATTTGATTGGTTTAGACTTTATATAGTGGGGACATATTAATTGGAAAGGTGATTTCACAACCTTCTGATGCAAAATTTAGCCTCAAGTTGAAGCATACTAAAAGAGGAAAGGTTGATCAAGTTTTAATGTCAAATAATGATGATGGAATGAGTTTTAGGGTTTATAGAAGAGAAAGAAAATGTCTTTTACAATAGAAGACATTGTTTCAGATTTTGTCATAAATCCACATACTTTTCCTTCAAGCCAACTTCACAGTCACCATTGAATCCATTACTAAAAATCTTCACAATCAAGGTTATGGTCAATTTTCCTTGTTAATGCAACCTTTCCAAATCAGAAATTTTGAGCAAGTTGCCTATTCTAAAGGATTTTGTCAGCAATTTGTGGCAAGGTCAGAATTCAGATTGCAACAAGGAAAGTTTCAATGAAGGGGTAAATTTAGAAGTTTAATTTCATTATGAAGGAATCTCTAAAGATTTTTTTTTGTAGTTCTGTATTTTTACTTGTGTGTCCATTTCAATAGATTGAAGCTTTGAAACCTTTTTTCCTTCATGCAAAAGTTTGAAACCAACACCTTCATATGAAATATAAGCCTTTAAATGTAAACCATAAACCATAAGAAACAAAAGGAGTTGCTACCCAATTTGTTTTCTCCAATCCACCTTAGGTGGCCCAGTTATTTGCATTCCAAAATCCTTGAAAACATGTACATCCCCTGCTCCCTTGGAAACACATGGGTAGTAGTCTCGGTGTGCTTGTGTACTCTCACAAGAAATTGGTCCACAAAAAACCTACAAAAGCCTAAAAATTTCAAACATGAAGTCACATTAAAATCATTAAAAGACCAATAATTGAATAATGACAAACATACACCTTCTGACTAGATCTATTATCACCTTCATGCATGCTATAAGTAGATCGATTGAAGGTCCTACAATGGTTATGTGGCCCATATTTTGCTACTTTCTCATCTCTCGATGATCCTAGGTATAAATTTCATGAATATATAATCATAATTAACATAAAACATGTAGCATATAAGAATCCAACAAATCTAGGAAATGGAAAAGAGAGAGAAGATTGAAAACTAGAAAATGCACCAACAACTGATGTTTCTCATGCCATTGAACACTTTCACCAAAAAATGATGTTGTTCTTTTCTTAAGTTGATAATATTTAATGAAGCCTTTCCCTTTTTTCTCCTTCACTAGTCTTGTATATCTCTTCACTAAAGCAAACATCTAATTATTAAGCATGGGTGAAAAGATAGTCACAAATGCATTAATGAAAGTCCTAAATACCAACATAAAGGTAGTCAATAGAGAGCAACATATAATGTCATTTTGCAAATTAACAATAATGTAATATTGCAAACCCTTCTACAATCAAACTTACGCTTGAAAGAAAACAATGATCAATAACATGAATTTACAAATTCAATGTGCATACTTAGAAATCAATCCTGGGAACCATCCGAGTCTGCTCTACTCTTTATTGTGTCAAGTATTGCCTCGTGGGCAGACTCATACACTTTCCAAAAATTATTGTTTGTAGGTTTTCCCTTATATTTGATCAAATGAACATTGGCTACGACGACAAGGTTCGAGTAGTGAAGAATCTTTTGATGCGTGTCGAAGTCCTCAAACAACCAAACTGCAACATTCTTAACTGGGTACCTTCTAAGCCATTTTCCAATAACAACCATTGAACCTGTAGGATATTATATATTTTCTCCATCTATAACTGGGGCTTCTGATTTCTTTTTAGCCTCGATACAATGACACAGGTAATAATTTGTTCCCTCTTCATTGTATTCATCTGCAATCATCGCATAAACATGCCCTACATTTATATGTTCATCTTGTTAGATGTATTTAATGAATATAAAAATAAAACAACAAAGTAAGATATATTACTTGGTTCTAGTAGGTCTGATACATGATTAAAGTCAACGGATAATTGCATCTCTATGATTTGTAGAGCCGTCAAGAGTTGATAAGTGTCAAGTGGGGTTAGAATTCTTACAGACCATCTGTCAACCCACTGTTTTGACTCACAATAATTTCATGCTTGAAGTGTACATGCAGAACAAAAGCATGCCATCTTCTAAGTATGGATAGTCCATCTACTTGTGTTGGAGCTTCTAAAAGAGTGTAGTTCACTTGATCCTGTTAGTGTACAACAATCCTCATATTTTGCAATGTTAGTATCATCTACTAAATGAAAAAATCTATGAACTAAAGAATTTCCTTTGCTACCTGGACCCATTGCATGATTGTACCAGTAGACAATTGATCTTGCAACTATCAACTTTACACTATTTTTGTTCTTTAACTCTTCTTGTGCTAAAGCTCTTTTGATACATGCACCTGCTCCATCATGCTGCCCCTTTCCATGTCCGGCCTATGAGAAGTTCCACATATGGTGAACACCACTGATCCTATGCATCTCACTCAACTAGTAAAACATTTTGGAGTTCTTGAATTGTGATGTATAGTTTATCTGACCATATGATATGCTGATTGAATGATATGCCCATGCTAGCCAGATCAACGCAGAACATATGAAAGCAACCTTGCACAAAATCTATAGAATGTGTGCAATCATCACTGATATAAAAGTGATACTCCCTCAATACCTTCATGTTATCCTTTATACTATCATTTGCATGGATGAATTCTATATGCACAAATATAGCAACCTGCATGGAGTTACAATATTGTGATTGCACCTCATTCTATGGTTGTAGTGTGTAGTTCTCCACAAAGTCAACAACTGAAATGATGCTATGAAGTGGAAATATTTCCTCGCATAACTTGAACTTTGAGTCCAACTATCGAGCTCTATGTGTATTCCTTGCATACTCATAGACCACCTAATCACAAAAAATTCCCATAAATTGATACACTGGAATCTTATCACTGACCAATGCACATTTCTTTGCTTCTTTCCCATCTTTTAGACTATAGGCCACTGTCTTGTATTTTCCAAATTCCACAATTCCATTTCTGATTGTGTGTGTACTAGCCATGTGTTGGAAAATTGGAAAATGTTGCATGCCACCACAATGATCACATGTTCCATCCAAACATAACTTGTAAAAAAATTGACCATCCACTCTTTCACATAAAATGGAAGATAAGAATTCCCTTGAGGATTTAGGTGGAGGCCTTATGTTACATTCCTGCAAAACAATGTTAGTATGCATATCTACACATATACGTTGATAAATATCATAATGGTTAGAAAAATCAATATGTACTCTATAACAACAAGTAGTGCATGTGTGATTTATTTTGACATAAAAAGGTTGTTAGTGTAATTAATTATTTAATTACACTTTATTAAGTTTACTTAGGTAATAATTAGTTTACTTAATTAATAAGAACAAGCTTTATTTAGTTGAGCTAATTTTAGGTCAACATTAGGTTTTACCTTTAGGGTGATGCATACATTGCTTTTATAAAGCAATTCATCTTTTGTAATTTCTCAATTCCTGAATATTATTCATTTCCACATCTTCATGCAAATTGCTCTTGCTTTTTTTGGTTCTCTTATGGAAGGTTTTTTCTAGTTTGCATGTCTAATCTTGGTTTCTAACATGGTATCAGAGCCTTGATTTGCAGCCCCTTCTCAGTTTTTGGAGAAATTCATTGTAGAGCACGTTTGGGGTTCCTCGAGGGTTTCATGCTTTGAGCTTATTTCTGAAGCGTTTTGGATCAGATCGGACATCTCCATTGGATTTAGAGCACTGGAAAAAGGTAGGATTGGCTTTTGTTTTGTTGATTTTCATCTTTGTTTATTGAGGGTTTGAAGCTACAACAATTTTTTGCCAGATCAGAGGGTTTTTCCATCATTTTTTTGAGAAATTTTGACCTTGATCTCTCAAATAGTGCATGTTGGTGCATATTGATTTTTTTGTGTTTTAGGGGATTTTTAAAAATGCTGCTAGAAAAATTCGTACAATTGTATAGATCCATACAGAAGCCTCGAATGCCATATTTTTTGGTGTACAGAACATTTTTGAGCTGCCTCAATTTTTATGCTCTCTTGATTCTTGTGTTGCCTTGGTTTTCATGCCCTCTCGATTCTTGTGCTACCTCAATTGTTGTGCCATGAAGGTACAACTAAATAGTTTATTATTTTTGTAATATTTAAATTAATAAAATATTTGGTTTAAAGCCAAAATGAGCATTTTTGGTAAAATGGTCATATCTTGAGCATACAGAGTCCATTTTTCAAAAACAAGATACCATTGGAAATCTGGTTCCGAGCTTGATCCAGTGGTGCAGGTTGTGTTTCCAGATTTTGCTTCAGATTTATTTTGTAGGCCTTTGAACTTAGATGAAGCGGTTTTTGCTTCGGAGGGCATAAATTTTGCCTCGGTTATCAATTTTTCACGATTCAAGCGGCACCAGAAAACTGATTCAATCCTCTACAAAGATATGAGGTCAATTTTAATCATGGAGGTAGATGTGAAAATTTATTTGTGCATGAACTCTTTCTTGTTTTCATGCATTAGGTTTTCATTTTCTCTTTGATTTATGCATGTTTTGCATGTTCTCCTTTTACAATCATGGGGTATTGTAATAAATGAACTTATATAAATTTCCATCAGGGGGGATTCTTGCATAATAATTTTATTAGAGTGTAGTTGCATTGACACTTTGATCTCATTGTTGTATTGATGACAACTCGCATGGGATGTATCTAGATTTTGTTGTTTCTTTTGGCCACATCTTGCTCATAGCTTGACAAATTTTGCTTCACATCAGTTAACATCTCAAATTGAGAGCCTATGGTTAATGATCCTGAATCGCATCAGATTCACATCGGGTCACATCTCAGCTTGAGGACCATTCTTTTTATGGTTAATGTTCTAGAATCTTCATGGTACTTGCTCCTATGGATCAGTTTTAGTCACAGTTTGGCATTAGCATCAAGATACACATAACTTATGGATTATTTCATCATATCATTCCCTCTTATGGGGGCATCATTTATTCATCTACTATTGCTTCATAGATTCCAGGGTTGTTCTAGTTTGTGAGTTTTTCAGTGTTTCTTGACATCGGGTTTGTTGTTGCATTATCATGATTATGCTGGAGTCCTTCAGTGACTCTCATATGGTTTCTTGTAAACAGAGGTATATTTCCTTGATTTCCAGATTCAGGATTCTAGTGTTACTCCACCAATGTTCTTCCAGTGCTTCTTTGCAGCAGGTCATCTCATTGAGGGGGGATTTTGTCCCACTGGGTTTTCTCCTCTTTCCCATTCATTGCATTTGTACATGGGTACCTAACATGGACTAGTTTTTGGGACCCATTCATGTTTTCATGCATTCATCCTAGCATTAGGTGCATGATTTTTAGTCTCCCTAAGTTGCACTTAAGGGGGGGTGTTGGTTTAAATAATTATGTAATTATACTTTATTAAATTTACTTAGGTAATAATTAGTTTACTTAATTAATAAGTACAAGCTTTATTTAGTTGAGATAATTTTAGGTCAACATTAGGTTTTACCTTTAGGGTGATGCATACATTGCTTTTATAAAGCAATTCATCTTTTGTAATTTCTCAATTCCTAAATATTATTCATTTGCACATCTTCATGCAAATTCCTCTTTCTTTTTCTATTTTTCTCTTGTGGAAGGTTTTTTCTGGTTTGCATGTCTGATCTTGGTTTTTAACAAAGGATTTAGTATTTCAAAATACCTTTGACATATTTTAATTCGAGCAAACCTCTGTACAAAATCAACAAAAATTGGGTTTGAGTGGTATCCAAATAATGCTTTGAATGTGGCTCATGGATTTGACTACCAATTCTCCTTCTTACAACATCTCTTTGATTGGGAGAGGTCCTTGTGTTATCCTTCCAAAAAATCTTGTATTATAGATCTCAAGGCTTTATCTATTCTTTATCTTTCCATGGTGCTCTACCTGAGAATGCCCATAAATCATTGATATTTAGATCATCCACTCTTTCATGCCTTCCTTTGGCTCTCATTAGAGATGGTATTCTTATTTTCAAAGACTTACTTGTCTTTTTAAGGTTCACCTTGTTCCTTGTTTGACTGCTTAATAGTGTTGTTTTCATCACACGTCATGTGGTGCAACTATCTTTCGTGTGTGAGGTAGAACCCACACTCTCGTATGTACTCATCAAATTATTTACAATGGAACACTTGAGTCATTCGATGTTCTTAGCCCAAGAGCCTTCATGGTGGACCTAGATTTGAGTTGCCTCATCATTTCAACAAACATTTGACATCTTCCACCCTCACTTAGCTTCTCAAAAAATAAACTCCATATCCTTTGTGCATATCTTTGACATGTACATTTTGGAATCTTATTAGGCATCCATTTCAAAACATTGGAATCAATATAAATCAAATATCTAGGTTTTCTATGCAAAACTCTAGAAGGATTTCTCAAAGGTAAAGTTGTGTCAACAACATTGGGGATAGATCATGTACCTTCAATCAAAGGTGAAGTTGATGACATACCTTGAGATTTACATGTAAATGATGTTGTACCTCCAACTTGAGATGTCATATGTGGATTTCCTTCAAATAGAGATGTGTTTGATGATGTACTTTCAAAACCGCATCTTGTTGATGGCATCGTGTCTTCAATTGGAGATGTGTTTTCTGATGTACTTGGAAAACCACATGTTGTTGATGGTGTGTCTTCAATTGGAGATGTGATTGTTTTTATAATTTGAGAATGATATATTTTAGATGGTGTGCATTGAACTTCACCTATGGTTGATGATGTGCCCCCAAATTTAGGATCCATTTGTGTCCTTCCACAAAGTTTGTTCATTGGTGCCCTTTGTGTTTCCAATTGGACACCTCTCTTAGATTGCACGGGAATTTATTGTTGTATGGGCTACAATTACTTTTCTTCATGAGCTTGCATTTTTATTCTCTTCTCCTTCCATTTTTAACCTCATGTTCTTTTGATGTTAGAGGCTTTGCTTGTTTCCTCGACATGACATTGAATGCTACATGTTCACAAACACACATAGAACAAAAGAAATGCATTTTATGAAACATGTTGATAATGTTGATTACATTGCATTTTATGAAACACACCAAAGCATTTTATGAAAGAAGGGAATGAGCTGTTTGGAAAAATTCCTCCAAGAAATGTGGTCTCATGGTGATGGACATTACCATGTGAGACCGCATTTATTTGAGGCATTCTTTCAAACAAATCACTTCCTTTTTCTATGCAACCACATTTTTAATACACGTCTACCAAAACATCTTATCAAACATGTCTATGCTACAACATTTTTTTATACATGTCTACCAAAGAATTTTATGAAAGAAGGCAGTGAGCTATTTGGAAAAATGCCTCCAAGAAATGTGGTCTAATGGTGATGGAAATCACCATGAGACCATATTTATTTTAGGAATTCTTTCAAATAGCCCACTACCTTTTTCTATGCTACCATGTTTTATGTACATGTCTACCAAAGCATCTTATCAAACATGTCTACCTCCATACTGCAAGAAAAGTAAGTAATGAATTTTTTGAAACATATCCATACCACTGATTACATTGCATTTTATGAAACACACCAAGAAATTTAAAAAACATATTCATATCACTCATTACATTGCATTGCATATCTTTAAAACTCAAGGAATTAATTTACACTGCATAACTAATGTAACTTATCAAACATTGCATATCTTATCAAACATGTTTTTGGATTCCTAAACGTAATGTAAACTAATGTAACTTATATCAGACATCACATATCTTATCAAACATTGTTGTCCCCAAACTAAGGTTTATAGTGAGCTTCAAAAAACCCATAAATTTTGATGCGTCTGGTGAAAATATATGAAACTTGGTACTAATTTTTTGTAGGCCTATATTCATGTGTTGACAAGAGGAGGGTTATGATATTGCTATCAAGATTCAACTGTGTAGTTTTTGAGTCAAACTCATTGACCCATGATTCATGAGTAGTGGTTCACAAGAACCCATCTCTCATGATAATGAATGGTCCACTTAGCACTTAGCAATGAGTGCTAAGTGGACCATTCATTATCATGAGAGATGGGTTCTTGTGAACCACTACTCATGAATCATGGGTCAATGAGTTTGACTCAAAAACTACACGGTTGAATCCTAATAGCAATATCATAATTTGACACGCTGTGGAAGAAACCTCCTACTTATCAAGAGGAGGGTTGTTAAATAATCATTTTGTGTGAGTTATTTAGGACAATTTTTTTGAAGAATGAATTCAAATAAGGGTTTGTGATGCTATATCTTGGAATTATTCACTATTTCTATGGAAATGAGGTAACTTAGAAAGATAATAAGCATTTTCAATTGCACAAAATTTTCCCATTTTTTATTTTTTATAAAGGTAAATGGTATGAATGAATGGAAACTTGCATTAAAAACTATGTCAAGTCACTTGAATTTATCTAAGCACACATGATGAAGGTGATTTTTTTATGGAACAAAATAATGAATGGAAACTTTCATTAACATTGATGAAAGCTCTTCTAGTTTTCCAAATTTGTTGAAAATAAAAGTTTTTCCACAACGATCACTAAAAATCACAAGTCAACAATGAATAGAAATTTTGTCTCACACCATACTAGGGAAAATGCCTCATAGAAAGTCTAGGTATCAACCATTGCCTATCCAGTTCTTAATTCATGAAGAAATGGTTGTTCAAAAAGATAAGATATTAGTATATTTATGACGATGAATATGATTTTAGGCATGAATGCATAGATGTTTTCAAATATATTCTAGTTTCAAGAAGAAATTTGAAGGGAAGTGTTTGAGTGATGATTCAACTAATTGCTTATTTGTGCATGCTTTTTTTAGGATTTTGAAACCCTAAATTATGAAGACATCAAATACATATAATTACATTAGAATAGGTTAAAGGTATAGTCCATCAAGGGGCAGAAATGAATTTTTGAAATCCTCTAGATATATAAATTGTTTAAATTCCATGAGATCACATTTCTTTGAGGTATTTCCTTGAGGCAATTTTTCAAATCCTCTATATAAGTTTACATGAATTTGAATGTATTATGTCATGTTTTCCATTTTTTATCTTCAAACTCCTAAAAATTAAACTTTTACATGTAGCATCCATCTAATAAAATGTTGAATTCTATGTGTAACAATGAATATTAATAAAATCATCAAATGAATGGTCTATAAATTATCAAAACAAAACAAAACAATTGAATAAAAACATCTACCTAAAATGAAATAGAGTGAATTCCACTAGCCATGATAGAAATGTACTATTATAAGCAATGAAAATAGAATTCATAAGAAAATTTGTGTTAATTTGATGTCATTTATATAAGTTTAAACATGAATTCATCAAAATTATGTCATTTTTTTCATTTTTTTCTTCAAACTCATAAAAAATAAACTTTTTTATGCAACTCCCATCTAATTCAATGTTGAATTATATGTCAAAGAGTTATGACTAATAAAATAATGAAAGGAATTTGTTTTATATTGTCAAAAACAAACAAATAAACTAAATAAAAAATTTAAATGTTACCAAAATGAATATATTACCTGAGACAATGTAAAATGATGTAGAAACTTCAATTTGTCTTTGTCTACATTGTCTAGCATGCAAATTGGTAGTAAAAAGGTGATGGATCAAGCATAGATTAGTACAAAAGGGAATTAACTGCATAAAAAGGCGTTTCTGAGTCAGATAAAGCATTGAAATAGACAAATGCATAAACATGTGGTCCTAAATCATGGGGTAAACCCCTATTTTACCATTCCAAGGGAAAAACACATTTGGTACTCGCCAAATTTGGAGATTGCCAAATTTGAAGATCGCCAAATTTGAAGAGTGCCAAATTTGGGGAGTGCCGAATGTGTTGCATTGCAATGTTTTTTAGATAGAGAGGGAGGGAGAGAGACTAGAGAGAGAGGGGATGAGAGTGAGAGATATTAGTCTAGGTAGCGCGGTAGGGAGTGAGACCTGAGAGAGAGAGACTTGAGAGGGAGAGAGAGTTATATAGTTAGGGTGGGGGGAAAGACCTAACGACGAGGGAGGGGTTGGGAGGGATGAGACCTGAGAGAGACAAAAAGACCAAAGTGGGAGAGAGAGAGAGGGAGTGTGGGAGAGGGAGTTGGAGTGAAATAGATTTGTCTAGGTAGGGTGGGAGGTATGTGAGACTTGACAAAGAGGGAGTGTGAGAGAGGGGATTGGAGTGAGACAAATTAGTCTAGGTAGCATGAGAGGGAGTGAGATCTAAGAGAGAGAGACTTGAGAAGGAGAGAGATTTATTCAGTTAGGGTGGGGGGAAAGACCCAAGAGAGGGAGATGGAGTGAGAGAGACAAAGAGACAAAAGGGGGAGAGAGAGGGAGTGAGAGAGATTAGGGTTGATGGATTAAGGGTTGACATTTGAGGGTTTAGGTATTGAGCATTGAGGGTATAGGGTTCAAGGATTAGGGTAGAGGGTATTGGGTTGAGGGGATTAGGGTTGAGGGTTGAAGGTTGAGAGATTAGGGTAGAGGGTATTGGGTTGAGGGGATTAGGGTATAGGGTTGAGGGATTAGGGTAGAGGTAGTGAGAGCGAGAGGGAGTGGGAAAGAGATATCTAGGGAGTGAGTGAGAGAGAGAAAGACCTGAGAGAGGGAGAGGGGGAAGGAGGGAGATACTTGAGAGAGAGAGGGAGAGGTATAGGGTTAAGGGTAGATGGTATTGGGTTGAGGGTAGATGGTTTAAGGGTTTAGGGTTTAAGAGTTTAGGGTTTAGGGTTTAGGGGAGAGAGAGAGAGGGATACTTAAGATAGAGGGAGTGAGAGAGAGATAGGGAGTGGGATAGAGATAGAAGGAGTGAGAGAGAGACAAATATGGAGAGAGATAAAGATAGAGGGACTGAGAGAGAGAGGGACTGAGAGAGAGACCTGGGATAGGGGGTATGAGGGAGAGACCTGAGAGAGAGGGAGAGAGGGGGTGGGAGAGAGATACCTGAGAGATTAGGAGAGAGAGGGAGAGGGACCTAAGAGAGAGAGAGGGAGATGTTTAGGGTTAAGGGATTAGGGTTGAGGGTAGAGGGTAGAGATTATTGGGTTGAGGGTTGAGGGTTTAAGGGTTTAGGGTTGAGGAGAGAGAGGGAGAGGTTTAGGGATTAGGGTAGAGGGTAGAGGGTAGAGGGTTTATGGGTTTAGGGTTGAGGAGAGAGAGGGAGAGGGACCAAAGAGAGAGAGGGGGGAGAGGTATAGGGATGAGGGTAGAGGGTAGAGGGTTTAAGCATTTAGGTTTTAGGGTTGAGGAGAGAGAGGGAGAGGGACCTAAGAAAGAGAGAGGGTCAGGGACCTGAGAGAGAGTGAGAGAGGTATAGGGTTGAGGGATTAGGGTTGAGGGTAGACGGTATTGGGTTGAGGGTAGAGGGTGGGGGGTTTAAGGGTTTAGGGTTGAGGGTTTGGGGTTGAGGAGAGAGAGGGAGAGGGACCTAAGAGAGGGAGGGAGAGGTGATGGGAGGGAGAGACTTGAGAGAGAGGGAGAGATATAGAGGGAGGGAGAGAGAGGGAGTGAGAGAGATATAGGGAGTGATTGAGAGAGAGAGAGATCTGAGAGAGGGAGAGGGGGTAGGAGGGAGAGACTTGAGAAAGAGAGAGAGGGAGAGGGGGTAGGAGGGGGAGGCTTGAGAGAGAGAGGGAGAGGGGGTGTATAGTGCCTTTTTATGATTCACTCCTTCATGATGATTGATAAATATTGATTTGGGTGGTTTGATTTAATTTTTTTTATTAATATTGTTTTGTTTAATTGAGGTATTAATTAAATTATTAAATAAAGCATTTTGATAAATTGATATATATTTTTTTCTTGGATATTTAATTTATTAAGTTATAAAGTGTTTTCATAATTAAATATAAAGATAATTGTTATTTAATGTTGAGTTTTAATAATAAATTAAAAATGTCAAAAGATATTATTATGAAATAAGATATTAAATCGGATGAAGATAATGGACAGTCACTTAAAGCAATTAAAAAGATAGAAAAATTGATTTTGAAGCACATGCGTGACTTTGAACTGGTTATTGTTTGGAAACTTTTTGTTTTTATGAGATTTTTATCCGCTTTTAGTTTTCGAAAAACAAAAATCTTCCTTGGTTATCAAACATCGCTTTGGGGAGGGATCATCTTTTGATTTTGAGTTTTCAGAAGAAAGAACTTTGTGGGAATAAATTCTTCTGTAGAATAGTTTCATTTTTATGAACTATTTTAAAAAGAAAATATGGGATGGAGAAAAGGGGGTCAATTATTGAATTGATTTGAAAAAGTGGATTGTTGCGAACGTAACAGTAGATCTCAACACCGTTCTTCCATTCCTGTTGTATAATTAAATGGAGTGCAAACCAAAATACAAAACAAAGTATAAACACATATTGACAAAATTAACAATGAGATGACACAGATTTTATCATGGTTCACCATTAATGGCTATGTCCACACTAAGAGTAGAGGAATATATTTATTATCCAATAAGTTTTACAATGAATGAGAAACATATATAAAAGACGTATTCTATATCCAAGGAAGAAGTTAAAGAGTTAGCAACTGGAGGGAAACATTAGGTCAGTTGGGTTTCAACACTCAAAAAATCTCCCACTTGTAGTCCAACGGATGTTTCCACTCACCAACCATTCCCCTGCTCTAAATTTATGGTTACTTCTTTTTAACCAGACCAAGAGAAGTTCTGGCGCATTTGAACTTCTCTTTGCCAACAACCTTGGTGAAAATATCTGCCGGATTGACCAAAGTGTCAATTTTTGCAACTTTTAACTTGCATTCTTCAACCACCTGACAGATGTAATGAGAAAGTATGTCAATATGTTTTGAATGCCTTTGAGATGAATGATTGTGAGCCATAAAAATGGCACTGCGACTATCACAAAACAAAACATAATCACTTTGTTGACATCTCAAATCAGTGAACAATCGTTGTAACCAAATCATCTCCCTAGCACCTTCAAAAAGAGCCAAATACTCAACTTCAACAGATGAAAGAGAAACAAAATGTTATAGTCTTGAGACCCAACTAATGGCAGCAAACATAAAAACATAACCAGTAGTAGATCTCCATTTGTCTAAATCTCTGACAAGATCAGAATCAGTGAAACCTTGTAGCTGAACATTATTTCCACCAAAACATAAAGCATAATCAATAGTACCTTTAAGATACCTTAAAATCCATTTGACTACTTTCCAATGAGGCTTTCCGGGATTTTTCATGAACCTACTCACAACTCCCACTGCATGAGCAATGTCAGGATGAGTGGAAACCATGGCATACATAATACTGCCAACTGCAGATTTATACAGAATTCCTTCCATAAATCTTTTATCCTCTTCTATTTTTGGACACAAATCAAAAGATAAACGAAAACGGGCAGCAAGAGAAATAGAAATAGCCTTCACATCAGCCATACCAAATCTTTCTAGAACCTTGTCAATGTATGCCTTTTGTGACAACATGAGCTCCTTCTTTCGTCTATCCCTAGTGATTGTCATTCCAAGAATCTTCTTGGTTGCGCCTAAGTCTTTCATAGAAAATATCTTAGCTAATTGTGCCTTCAACTCAGAAACAATCCTCTTACTAGTACCAGCTACCAACATGTCATCAATGCAGAGCAAGAGAATACAAAACTCACCAGTATGAAGCTACTTGTAATAGACACATGGATCTAATTCACACCTGATGAACTTGTGCTCAATCATGAAGCGATCAAACTTAATATACCACTCTCATGGGGCTTGCTTGAGCCCATACAAGATGTGCTTCAACCTGCAATAAAGATGTTCCTGTCCTTGTTGTTTAAATCCTTCCGGTTACTCCATGTACAAATCTTCATCAACGTCACCATGTAGAAAGGTTGTCTTGACATCTAATTGGTCAAGTTCAAGATCCCAAACTGCAACCAAACCCAAAACTATCTAGATTGTGTTCATTCTCACAATTGGAGAGAAAATATCATTAAAATCTATGCCTTTCTATTGGTCATACCCCTTTACAACTAGTCTAGCATGATAACGTTTCTTTCCAGCATCTTCCTCTTTCAACTTGTATACCCAACGATTCTTCAAAGGTATTTGATTAGGCGGAAGCGACACTAAATTCCAAGTATTATTAGCCTGCAATGAACTCATTTCATCTTGCATTGCCTCTTGCCAGTTTACAGAATCAGTTGCCTTGCAAGCTTCTTTGAAAGTAGATGGTTCAGGTTGATCAGTAATCAAAAGGTTAGACTCAGCCTCCTCTGAAAACAACAATTCATACTCTGAAATTTTTGAAGGACATCTCCTCTCCCGGGTAGACCTCCGTATCTGAGGACCCTGTTCTTGCATATTGAAATCTTCCAAGTGCATTTTCTATAATTGATTTTTAACATTTTCTACTTCATGTTGCAAATTACCTCTATTATGAAAAGTGGTCTCATAATTCTGATTTTGTACACTTCCTGGTGACACACAGGATTGACCAAGAGGATACAAAACAGAGCCTCCCATCTCATGCTGCGTAGAAGATCCATTTGCAAAAGGAGGTTGTGCATTAGCTAGAGAAGGCGGGGCAGTCACAAATAAAGACTACGAATAACCAAAAGACAGTAGTGTAGGAACTTCCTACGGTGTTGAATGACTCCCAGAAGACATCGTGGAAGGCTATTGTTGGAGTATGACAGGCTACACACCAAATTCATATGTAGCGCCAGTGTTAGAGGGTGACAATAAAGATGGCATATGTACCTATGAGAAGCTCATTTTACAGAGAGGAGGTGTGAGACTCATGCAAAGATTTGGAGGCTGAATATAAATGTTTAAAGGCTTTGTAGAAATAATAGAAGGTTGCATGGAAATTAAAGGAGGCTGCTTCGAAATAATTAAAGTCTATGAAGTATCTTGTGGAGCCTGCGTTGAAAATAGAGGAGGTTGTGAGGGGTGCCAACATGTGTTGATGGCTACACATGAAAAATTGTGGGCTACGTGGGATGTGAGAAATGTTGTACTGGCATATTTTGTAGCTGCATACTAGTGGAATGAGGGGAAACAATGTTTGAAGAAACATAAGTGACATTTAATGGCTATGAAAAAGAAATAGGGGATTACCTAGAATACCATTGTCAAACAAATCTATTGATATATATTCATTTGAAGATGCATTTCCTTTCTAAAAACCTGGAAAGACTGTTTCATTGAAGATGGCATCCCGACTGCGAGTGATATTTTTGGCAATGAGATCCCACAGTCTGAATCCATACTGATCTTCGCCATACCCAACAAAAAAACACTTTTGTGATTTGGGATCCAATTTGGATCATTTCTCCTTGGGAACAAGTGCAAACACTTCACATCCGAATACCCGAAGATTTGAATAAGAGATTTGCTTTCCAAGCCACTCTTCCTTTGGAATACCAAAATCTAGCCGGGATGAAGGGATTCGATTAATTAAATAAATTGTCGTACTGTAGGCTTCAGCCCAAAACTCTTTACCCAATCCAGCATTGGAAAGCATACATCGTGCTCTTTCCAAAATTATTCTATTTAACCTTTCTGCAGCCCCATTTTCTTGAAGTGTAAAAGGAATAACTTTGATTCGACGAATACCATTGTCAACACAAAAATTATCAAACTCTAGTGAGAAAAATTCACCACCATTATCCATTTGCAAATATTTGATGTTATGTCCACTCTGATTCTCAACTAAAGCTTTGAAAATTTTGAATTTACTGAAGACTTTAGATTTCTTATTAAGCATAAAAATCCAGACCTTCCTAGTGCAGTCATCAAGGAAAGTTACAAAATAGTTGGCTCCTCCAAGAGAGGTTACCTCAGTCAGTCCAAAGACATCCGAATAAACAAGCTCCAAAGGTGAAGTATGCTTTGCATGTCCCATCTTCAAGAAGTTAACCTTTTCTATTTTCCATAAAGACAATGTTCACAAAATTCCAAATCCACTGATTTCAAACCCGCCAATTGATCTCTTTTAACCATCACTTCAAGGCCTTTCCTACTCATATGTCCAAAACGTTGGTGCCAAAGTATGGTCTCGCTGTCCATCAGTGCCATAGTAGCTCCCATTTGAGAGTCATTCTCAAAAACATATAAGCTGCCCACTCTATCTCCTCTAGCAATCTGTAGGGCATTCTCTGTAACTTTCATGAATCTGGAAGGAAAGAAGTATAGCAGCCTTGTGAAAAGATTTGGCTTATAGAAATCAGATTCTTCTTCAATTTTGGAATATGTCGAACATCTTCCAAAAGCCATGGGCTTCCATTCTTGGATTGTAAGAGAACATCAGCTTTACCAATGATCTCCAAAGATTTGTTATCTCCCAAGTAAACATTCCTGAACTGTCCTTCTTGATAATTAGAAAAGGCATCCGTACAAGAGGTAGCATGGAAAGATGCGCCCGAATCTAAAACCCACAAATCTGAAGTGATTTCACTTACGAACAAAACCAAAACACTATCATCGTGTTCATAGACAACATTAGCCTCACTATTTTTGACCTTCTCTTGTGCCTTCTTATAAGAATAATAATCTTTTTTAGTGTGACCATCCTTACCACAAAACCAACAGTCACCAATTCTACCTCTGGAGTTAGACCTTTTCGCAAATTTTGATCTTCTCCTATTAAATTGTCTCTACCTTTATGTCGAGGTCTTCCTCTACTAACAAGAGTTAGGGTTTCACCGGAAGAAACTTCTTGGTTCTTTCTTTGCATATCTTCGCTAAGAATTATAGCTACTACGTCATCAAACTTCAATTTATTTTTTGCTGCAACTGAAGTGCTCACAGCCATTACAACACCTTCCCAATTGTTAGGCAACGAACACAGCAATAAAATTGCCTTGATCTCGTCATCCAAACTAATGCCCACTGAAACTAATTGGGTAACCAATGTGTTAAATTCATTAAGATGGTTTGATACAATTCCACCTTCTTTCATTTTTAGGTTATAAAGTTTTTTCATGATAAACACCTTATTAGAGGCTGAAGCCATCTCATACATTGAAGAAAGTTTGTCCCACAATTCCTTCGAAGTCTTTTCTGTAGAAACATTAAACAATACGTTACTGGACAACAATAGAAAAATCATAGCTTTTGCCTTCCTATCCAGCTTCACCCACTCTTCATCTACCATCGAACTTGACTTCTTTGCTTTCCCTTCAAGCGCGATTGAGAGGTCCTGCTTTATCAACAATGACTCCATTTGCACCTTCCACAGACTGAAATTCTGACCTGAGAATTTCTCTATCTTTGCTTCTTCCATAACTCTAGAAATTCAACTCCGAATTCCCAATCAGCTATACCATCACCATACAACTCTGATACCAATTGTAAATTTAAATGGAGTGCAAACCAAAAAGCAAAACAAAGTATAAACACAGATTGAAAAAATTAACAATGAGATGACACAAATTTTATCGTGGTTCACCATTAATGGCTATGTCCACACTAAGAGCAAAGGAATATATTTATTATCCAATAAGTTTTACAATGAATGAGCAGCATATATAAAAGACGTATTCTATATCCAAGGAAGAAGTTGAAGAGTCAACAATTGGAGGGAAACATTAAGTTGGTTAGGCTTCAACACTCAGCACCTGTAGCATTGGAATCTAGGCTGGTTTGCATTTTCTCGTGAAAATTGTTTTCTATTTAATGAAAATGAACTATTTCATGTGGTTATAGTTGGAAAAAGGTAGTCTCCATTTTTCTAAGTCTATTCTGTATTCTTATCATTTTTGGATGCCTACCGTTTGCATTTTTTCAAAATTGATTGACCTATTTTTGTTGATTATTTCATTTAACATTTTCGATCATCACTGTCTAAATATTGTTGTTGTGGAAATAAGCTCACAACTTTTAAACTATTTGCATGCCATGCCCATGCTTGCACATTCGTAGAGAAAGGTTTTAGGAATTGGCCTTACACCTACCAAATTCCATTTGCTTGAAATTTTCTAAAGCCTTTTCAAAAAATTGATTATGCACCCACCTTGACTCAGTATAAGTCACTTCTTTTTTTTTTCACATCATGCGCAATAGCCTTAGCTTTCAGATACCCTGACAGCTTGAAAAATCCCTTGTAAACTAGTTGTCACACAATTTATTGTTCTCGGTCGTCGTATGATATACTAATTCTTATCAATGCATTTACCCAAAAACAATTTGATGCAAAGTACTTTGCTCTTTCTCATTTTAACCGGGCTATTTTATGTTTTTTGCCTTTATGATAGAATTCGATGGGGACTTCTTTTGCCTAGAGTTTGATCTGTATGCTTTGTATATAGTAATGGATAAGTATGCATGGAGTGGTATTCGTGGTTCATGTTTCATCTTAGGCATTCGATGCTAGTGTTACAATGTTTAGGTTTGGCGCATGGGGGTCAAAACGATGCAATTTCATCTTTGCATTGGATACATACATTTTCATCTAAGGAGTGCCATTCCTCTCTACATATTACATTGGATAGTTGTATTATATTAATGGTATTCGTTGGTTATGCAATTTGCATGTAATTTGAATATGTTGTTTTCTTGGAATGTGTGATGGTATGTTGATTAGATCCAAACTCAAGAATATAATAACGAAGTATTCACAACTATAACATTAACTTGACATTCTGCTCAATCTCCTCCTATCCAATTCTTGACACACAACAACTCGCTTCTTGATTTATCTTCATTTAAACCTTTTCGTTGCCTTTTATGTATTCTCCTGAAATAGTGTCACGCCTGTGAGTTTAACTTCAAAATAATTTCTTTTAGATACTATATGTATTCAATTTAAAGCCTTTATGTTTGGCATCAATTTTATTATTCCATTTGTTTTAAAGTTTCTAAGGCCTATTCAATGAATCTCATTGCCTGCCTTCTTCCTCTCTGCTTTCCTTGACATATCACTCATGCTTTGGTGACCATCGCATTTCATTAGCTCTAGCCGAAATTGTATCTTGTGAGTTCTCCTTCTGTCCCTTCAATATTTGCTTGGCAATAAATTATTTACCATTCACTGGATATGAGTTTTCTTAGTATTCGATTTTGTGGTGACTTTGGTTTATGAATTTTAGTCTGTGATTTGCATCTTTAGCCTTGTTTATGTTTAAACTGTGCAGTGTGTTCCATTCTATAGACTTGCATATGCCTAATGCGATGAAAATAACATAAATGGGCACTCGGTTATTTACTTATATGTACAAATATATGTGTTATTACATTATTACCTGATTCTTATATAGTGAAACAACACATAGTTAAAATATATTTATAAATGTATATAGGTATATGTTCATAAATTGTTATATGTATTTACCTTTCTATGATATTATCTCTCTTTTAATAAAAGGCAACATTCAATTATAATTTATGTATGTATATGTATATATATGCACAGGTATTATGTTATTACGAAAAGAATAATTTTGCTTTATGGATTCCGGGTTATGTAGATAAATAAATAGAAAAATAGAGTCATTTTATTTAAATAAGGTAAGGTTTGATAAAATGATTTGCAGAAAATGAATTGGAAAATTAAATAAGAAAAGATTGATGTATTTATATTGAAATAATTGGAAGATCAATTAGAAAGAAAATTTTAATTGATTAAAGAATTTTAATTAGATGACTATTATTATAAAGAATATTTAAATCGATAAAAGTGAAGGGTTGAGGTAACCTAGTAAAGAATAAATGTTTTAGAAAAAATAATTTTTCCTTGAGATTAATTGATTTTTCTTTAGATAGGCGAAAAAAATAAATAGAAAAGAAAAGGTTAAGGTGTTATTTTATAAAGTAGTTTTAATTTTTCAGCCTTGGGTAAGTGATCATTACGTAGTGTATTCAATTAAGAGAATTAGTTATTTCTTAAATAGGCAATTCAGAGAAAATGGGAAAATTAGTTATATGTTTTTGGAAGATTCTTTTGGCCTTTTATATAAGTAATATATTTGTATGTTGATATATATGAGTGTATGAATCTATCTATGCATATAGTATTTTGGGTATTAGTGAAAACATGGGGAAAAGTGTGGAATAGATATGTTATTGAGTTAAATAAATCTAAATGGGAAGTGCATGTGAGAACAAGTATCTTATTGACTCTAGGTGCAAATTCAAGAATTGATTGTTTAAATGATGATTGGGGTTATAATGGTGATATTTTGAAATAGTCCATTTGCTATTTTGTGTAATGTTAGACAAGTGATTGTTAAGGAAGTGGAAATAATGCTTTGTCAAGGTTATAGAAATGTTGTCATTAATCGGTAATGGTATGTATTATACGATTGGACATTCAATTGCATAATGTTGTTTATCTCCAATTATAAATTTGCTACGTAAATTAAATATTGAGTATCATGTGATGTGGAAATGATGTCTTCCAAGGATGTATTGATGTTCAAGCAGTAGCATTGTATATGATGTTGATTTGTGGAGTTGTTCATGATTTCTTTTTTATTATGAGTTTGATTTTAATAGTGGATTTTAAGGTTGCAATGTTTGATTGTTCCCTTGTGATGATGTATGTGTGCGATTTTTGAATTTAAGTTGATTTGTTTTATTATTCTGGTTGATTTTGTATTGAGATGATTTTGGTTTTTTTTTTATGAAGGGAGCCCTTTTGTGCCTAATGGTTATTGAGAGACTTCCAGAGGTTTGGGGGAAATGGCTTGAGTTTTGGTTTGACATTGTTTGCATTTTTAAAGCGGATTTGTTTTTATTGTACTTGAATTGTGTTCATGAGGGTTTTAGCCTTGCACTGTTTACTTGTGACTATGATTGGAAAATTGTGAGCGAGAGGGTTCATGCCATGCTCTAGATATATTTTTCTTGTGGTTTCTTTCGGTGTGCAAGTTGGCTTTACCCCATTTGATGTGTTGGGTCTCTAGTTCCTAGTAGGGGGAGTGGCTTTCAATGGGGGCTGAGACCCAAAAGTGGTGTTAGGGTAACTCATTGAGAGTTTCTTTAATCAAATGATAAATTAAAATGAATTAGGGGATTGGGTAGTTCTCACATTAATAAAAGATAATGGTACGCCTCACTCATGGTTCAAGTGCTCGTTTAGGATTGAGATGAGTGGGAAGGCTTAGAATGGAAAAGATCAATTGCCTTGTCCTCTTGAAAGGTATGTTGATCTTGTATGAGTTAGAATGGGGGTCGGGGATCGGTTGAGGTTGCTAGGGAAACCCAGGATGGGGGTCAGTAACCTAGGAAGATCTGCATTAGGTAACCCATATCGAGCTATGTGATCACACTTTTCCCTATAGAAACTTTGTATGCCTTGTTTGTTTTCCCCTTGTTGTTCATGTACCTCTGGAAATGATTATTTCTTTATGTTTTGTTTGTTACTCTTACATGTCAGAGTCATGTTAGCCTATGTCTACTTGACTGTTTGTGTAATGGGTCCTTATTGTCATCTCCTAGCATGGGGGGTGGACCTTAGGGTTCCACATGGTCGGGTGGAACATGTTATGCACTCCATTGGGATTCCCAGATGATGTTCATGAGCAAGGAGTTGTACCTTATATGGGATTCCAAATCTTGCACCAGTTGTATCATAGTATGTATTTGATGTATCCTTCCCATTGATTGTTGGGAAGAATTGACATAATTATGTAATCATGAAACGATGCACCTTTATGTAATAAAAGTGATGTATGTACTCCTTGGGTTAATATTTGATCATTGATGGTTATTCATTTAATAGGATGTATGGACGTATGATGTTCAATTACTTAATGCAATGGATTTATAATTAGCTTTTGTGGGTTGGTTAATCTTAGATGTTGGATTGGAACATGATAGGAATGTATGCACGTAATGCATTTATGAAACACTAAAGGACATAGTTAGAGAATATGTGCATGCAGTTGACATTCTATGTTAGTTGATAGTATGATCTATATGTTGATTTAATTTATAAAAAAAATTGTGTCATAATTGTTAGTTTGTTGTGTTGTCCTTTGGGGTTTTGTGGCGAGGCGTCACACTTGGTATCACAACATAGGTTCATATACTATGCACTCTGGATACATATGAGCCCATTACGTTGACCTAGATCCTTGTACTCTTGAGGTTACGTTTTCCCTTTTAGGTCATCCTCACTTATCAACCCGAGATTCGTCCTTAGGTGGTGTTTGTCCAATGTTGCAGAAAACCAATGGAAAGGATAGGACCCTTTGTGTAGTGCGTAATACATCGATATTATTTCTATCGAGAATTTATTATGTACCCTTGTGTAGCCTTGTAATGTGACTCCCGGTGATGTGAATTTGTGTGTGTATGGGAAGAATGTGTATTAAATCTAGAATTTTGTGCATATGAAGTGATAAATTGTGTTTTATGTTTTTGAAAAGGCATAAAATTATGATCTTGTGTTGCATATGTTTGAGATTTAGCATTGTAAAATGAATAAAGTGGGAAATCTTGTGTGTAAATGATGAATGTTTAATGAAAAATTTGTGCCTTGTGTGCATAATTTTGTTGCGTTTTGTAGAAGTATAGCATTTTGATGTATTGAATCAGCTTTGATGATAGATATGTAGCAAATGGTTTATGATGTAATTGTTGTTATTCATTGATGTGAATGATTGTTTGAAGTGTCTTAGTGGGAGGGACAATGTAGCATTACTCGTTAGCGAGTACCCTGCAACGCTATGATATCCTCTCACAATGTCCTTGATTGTTTGATATATATATATATATATAGTTCAATAGTTTGTCTGATGCAGATTGTAGGTACCAGGCATCAAATCCACCTAAACTATCAAATCTAAGTGTGCCTTAAAACCAAATGAAAATTGTGTTGAAAAAATAGATGACAAAAGTTCCCCTACCCTAGCCATCACCATCGTGGAGTATGAGTATCCATTCCATTACCTGATCAATTTCATTTGATGTTTGTGGTTAGTTGGTCCTACTTCTCGATCTTGGTTAAAGTTTAAGTAATTGTTTGGTATTTGGTTTGCTTGATAATTTGATGTTGCTTGTATTTATGTATGTTTTATTCTACTTTACGACTTCTAGGAGTAAGTTGAGTCTTATGGGGGCAGGATGTAGTGTCCTATCATGATTCACTCTTTCATGATGATTGATAAATATTGATTTGGGTGGTTTGATTTAAATTTGTTTTATTAATGTTATTTTGTTTAATCGAGATATTAATTAAATTATTAAATAAAACATTTTGATAAATTGATATATATGTTGTTCTTGGATATTTAATTTATTAAATTAAACTATTAAGTTATAAAGTGTTTTCATAATTAAATATAAAGATAATTGTTATTTAATGCTAAGTTTTAGTAATAAATTAAAAATGTGAAAAGATGTTATTATGAAATAAGATATTAAATGGGATGAAGATAATGGACATTCAGTTAAAAAAATTAAAAAGATTGAAAAAGTGGTTTTGAAGCACATGCATGACTTTGAACTAGTTATTGTTTGGAAACTTGTTGTTTTTACAAGATTTTTATCCGCTTTTAGTTTTTGAAAAACAAAAAGCTTCCTTGGTTATCAAATATCACTTTGGGGAAGGATCATCTTTTGATTTTGAGTTTTCAGAACAAAGAACTTTGTGGGAAGAAATTCTTTTATAGAATAGTTGTATTTTTATGAACTATTTTAAAAAGAAAATATGGGATGGAGAAAAGGGGATCAATTATTGAATTTCTTTGACAAAGTGGATCATTGTGAACGTAACAATAGATTGCGACACCATTCTTTTGTTCCTGTAGCATTGGAATCCAAGTTGGTTTTATTTTGTTGTGAAAATAGTTTTCCATTTAATGAAAATGAATTATTGCCTGTGGTTATAGTTGGAAAAAGGTAGTCTCCATTGTTCTAAGTCTATTTTGTATTCTTATCATTTTCGGATGCCTACCGTTTGCATTTGTTTGAAATCGATTGGCCTATTTTTGTTGATTGTTTCATTTACAATTTTCAATCATCACTTCCTGAATATTGTTGTTGTGGAAATAAGCTTGCAGCTTTTAAACTATTCTCATGCCATGCCCATGCTTGCACAACCATAGAGAAAGGTTGTAGGAATCGGCCTTACACCTACCAAATTTTATTTGCTTGAAATTGTCTAAAGCCTTTTCAAAAAATTGATTATGTGCCTACCTTGACTCAGTATAAGTCGCTTCTTTATTTTTATCATCATGTGTAATAGCCTTAGCTTTCAGATACCCTGGTAGCTTGAAAACTCCCTTGTAAAGTGGTTGTCACACAATTTTATTGTTCTCGGTCACCATATGATATACTAATTCTTTACAATGCATTTACCCCAAAACAATTTGATTTCCTCTTTCTCGTTTTAATTGGGTGATTTTATTTTGTTTTCCTTTATGATAGAATTTGATGGGAACTTCTTTTGCCTGGAGTTCAATATGTATGCTTTGTATATAGTAGTGGATAAGTATGCATGAAGTGGTGTTCACTATTCATGTTTCATCTTAGGCATTCGATGCTAGTGTTACAATGTTTAGGTTTTGACGCATGGGGGTCAAAACGATGCAATTTCATCTTTGCATTGGACACATACATTTTGATATAAGAAGTATTATTCCTCTCTGCATATTACATTGGATAGTTACTTCTATTATATTAATGGTATTCGTTGGTTATGAAATTTGCATGTAATTTGAATATGTTTGCTTGGAATTTCTGATGGTATTTTGATAAGATCCAAACTCGAAAATATAATAATAAAGTCTTCACAACTGTATCATTAAATTGACATTCTATTCAATCTCCTCTTGTCCAATTCTTGACACACAACAACTCGCTTCTCGCTTTATCTTCATATAAACCCTTTCATTGCCTTTTATGCATTCTCCTGAAATAGTGTCGCACCTGTGAGTTTCACTTCAAAATCGTTTCTTTGAGATACTATATGTATTCAATTTAAAGCCTTTATGTTTGGCATCGATTTTCTTATTCCATTTTCTTTAAAGTTTCTAAGGCCTATTCAATGAATATCGTTGCGTGCCTTCTTCCTCTTGGCTTGCCTTGACATATCACTTGTGCGTTGGTGACCATCACATTTCATTAGCTTTGGCCGAAAATGTATCTCGTGAGTTCTCCTTCAGTCCCTTCAATATTTTTTTGTCAATCAATTATTTACCACTCACTGGATATGAGTTTTCTTAGTATTCGATTTTGTGGTGACTTTTGTTTATGAATTGTAGTTTGTGATTTGCATCTTCAGCCTTGTTTATGTTTAAATTGTGCAGTGTGTTCCATTCGATAGAATTTCATATGCCTAATGCGATGAAAATAGCATAAATGGACATTCGGTTATTTACTTATATGTACAAATATATGTGTTATTACATTATTACCTGATTATTATATAGTGAAACAACACAGTTAAAATATATTTATAAATGTATATAGGTATATGTTCATAAATTGTTATATGTGTTTACCTTTATATGATATTATGCTTCTTTTAATAAAAAGGCAACATTCAGTTATAATTTATGTATGTATATGTATATATGCATAGGTATTATGTTATTAGGAAAAGAATAATTTTTCTTTATGGATTCCGGATTATGTAGATAAATAAATAGGAAAATAGAGTCATTTTATTTAAATAAGGGAAGGTTTGATAAAATGATTTGTAGAAAATGAATTGAAAAATTAAATAAGAAAAGATTGATGTATTTATATTGAAATAATTGGAAAATCAATTAGAAAGAAAATGTTAATTGATTAAAGAATTTTAATTGGGAATTTTAATTAGATGGGTATTACTATAAAGAATATTTAAATCGATAAAAGTGAATGTTGGGATAACCTAGTAAAGAAGAAATATTTTAGAAAAGATAATTTTGCCTTGAGATTAATTGATTTTTCTTTAGATAGGCGAATTAAAAATAAATAGAAAAGAAAAGGTTAAGGTGTTATTTTATAAAGTAGTTTTAATTTGTCAGCCTTCGGTAAGTGATCATTACATAGTGTATTCAATTAAGGGAATTAGCTATTTCTTAAATAGGCATTTCAGAGAAAATTAGTTATAATTTATTGGAAGATTCTTTTGGCTTTCTATATAAGTAATATATTTGTATGTTGATATATATGAGTGTATGAATCTATCTATGCATATAGTATTTTGGGTATTAGTGAAAACATGAGGAAAAGTGTGGAATAGATATGTTATTGAGTTAAATAAATCTAAATGGGAAGTGCATGTGAGAACAAGTATCTTATTGACTCTAGATAATACTAAGGGTGAAAACTTGGGAATTGATTATTTAAATGATGATTGGGGTTATAATGGTGATATTTTGACATAGTCCATTTGTTATTTTGTGTAATGTTAGACAAGTGATTGTTAAGGAAGTGGATATAATGCTTTGTCAAGGTTATAGAAATGTTTCCATTAATGGGTAATGGTATGTATTATAGGATTGTACATTCAACTGGATGATGTTGTTTATCTCCAATTGTAAATTTGCTATGTAAATTAAGTATTGAGTATCATGTGATGCATAAATGATGTCTTCCAAGAATGTATTGATGTTCGAGCGGTAGCATTGTATATGGTGTTGATTTGTGGAGTTGTTCAAGATTGCTTGTTTATTTTGAGTTTGATTTAAATAGTGGATTTTAAGGTTGCAATGTTTGATTTTTCCCTTGTGATAATGTATGTGTGCGATTTTGGAATTTAAGTTAATTTTTTTATTATTGTGGTTGATTTTGTATTGAGATGATTTTGGTTATTGTTTTATGAAGGGGTCTCTTTTGTGCCTAATTCTTATTGAGAGAATTCCAAAGGCTTGGGGGAAATGGCTTGAGTTTTGGTTTCACGTTGTTTGCATTTTGAAAGTGGATTGATTTTTTTTGTACTTGAATTGTGTTCATGAGGGTTTTAGCCTTGCACTATTTACTTGTGACTATGATTGGAAAATTATGAGCAAGATGGTTCATGCCATGCTCTAGATATGTTTTTCTTGTGGTTTCATTCGACATGCAAGTTGGCTTTGCCCCATCTGATGTGTTGGGTCTCTAGTTGCTAGTAGGGGGAGTGGATTTCAATGGGGGGCGAGACCCAAAAGTAGTGCCAGGGTAATTCATTGAGAGTTTCTTTAATCCAGTGATAAGTTAAAATGAATTAGGGGATTGGGTAGTTCTCACATTAATAAAATATAATGGTATGCCTCACTCATGGCTCAAGTGCTTGTTTAGGCTTGAGATGAGTGGGAAAGCCTAGAATGGAAAAGATCAAATACCTTGTCCTCTTGAAAGGTATGTTGATCTTGTATGAGTTAGAATGGGGGTCGAGGATTGGTTGAGGTTGCCAAGGTATCCCAAGATGGGGACCGGTAACCTAGGAATATTTGCAATGGGTAACCCATATCGAGCTATGTGATGAAACTCTTCCCTATAGAAATCATGTATGCCTTGTTTATTTTCCCCTTGTTGTTCATGTACCTCTGGAAGTGGTTATTTCTTTATGTTTTGTTTGTTACTCTTGCATGTCAGAGTCATGTTAGCCTATGTATGCTTGACTATTTGTGTAGTGGGTCCTTATTGTCATCTCCTAGCACAGGGGGTGCACCTTAGGGTTCCACATGGTCAGGTGGAATGTGCTATTCACTCCATTGGGATTCCCATTTGATGTTCATGAGCAAGGAGTTGTACCTTGTGCGGGGTTTCAAATCTTGCACCAAATTCTTGTGGCAACATTGTTACTATGAATTGTAATCATTTCAGTTGTATCATAGTATGTACTTGATGTATCCTTCCCGTTGATCATTGGGAAGAATTGACGTAATTATGTAATCATGAAATGATGCACTTTTATGTAATAAAAGTGATGTATGTACTCTTTGGGTTAATATTTGATCATTAATGGTAATTCATTTAATAGGATGTATGGACATATGATGTTCAATTACTTAATGCAATGGATTTATAATTAGCTTTTGTGGATTGGAACATGATAGGAATGTATACACGTAATGTAGCCATGACACCCTAAAGGACATAGTTAGAGCATATGTGCATGTAGTTAAATTCTATGTTAGTTGATAGTATAATCTATATGTTGATTTACTTTAAAAAAAATTGTGTCATAATTGTTAGTTTGTTGTGTTGTCCTTTGGGGTTTTGTAGCGGGGAATTACATGGTGGGAGGGAGAGATATGAGAGAGAGGGAGAGAGAGATGAAGTGGGAGAGAGATAGAGGGAGCGGGAGAGAGAGAGAGGAGTGGGAGAGAAAGAAGGGGAGTGGGAGGGAGAGACTTGAGAGTGAGAGAGAGAGAGATAGAGAATGGGTGGGGAGAGAGAGAGAGGGGGGTGGGAGTGAGAGACTTCAGAGAGAGGGAGAGGGAGAGAGGGGTGGGAGATAGAGGGATGGGAGAGAGACATAGGGAGTGAGAGAGAGAGACTTGAGAGAGGAAGAGGGGTGGAAGGGAGAGGGAGTGCCTAAGATAGAGGGATGGGAGAGAGATAGAGGGAGAGAGAGAGAGAGGGAGGGAGTGATATATATATAGAGAGAGAGAGAGGGAGAGGGAGAGACTTGAGAGGAGAGAGGCAGAGGAGATAGATAGAGGAGTGAGAGAAGGAGTGGAGTGGAGAGAGGAAGAGGAGTGAGTGAGAAAGAGCCCTGAGAGAGGAGAGGTAAGAGGGAGAGACTTGAGAGAGAGAGAGAGGAAGGAGAGGGCCGGGAGGGAGAGACCCAAGAGAGAGGGAGAGGAGAGAGATTGGGAGAGGGGTGAGAGGAGACACCTAAGAGAGAAGGAGGGGTGGAGTGGACAGACGGAGAGAGAGGGAGAGGAAGAGAGAGAGAGAGAGAGAGAGGAAGGAGAGACAGAGAGGAGGAGAGAGAGATAACAAGAGAGAGAGGGGAGATAATGAGAGGGAGAGGTGGAGGAGAGACCAGAGAGAGGGAGTGGAGAGGTGGAGAGGATGGGAGAGGAGAGAGAGAGAGAGAGACGGAAAGAGGGGTGGAGAGGAAGATAGAGGGAGAGAGAGGAGAGGGGTGGAGGGAGAGAGGGAGGGAGGAGATAATGGAGAGGAGAGAGGAGAGGAGAGGAGGAAAGAGAGAGTGGAGAGAAGAGGGAGGAGGAATAGTGAGAGAGGGAGAGGGGAGGGAGAGAAGAGAGATGGAGAGAGAGGAGAGAGATAGAGAGATAGGGAAGGAGGAAGGAAGAGGGGTGGAGACGGAGAGAGGGGAGGAAGGAAGGTGGAGGGAAGGAAGGAGAGTGGAGAGAGAGAGAGTGGAATAAGGAGGGAGTGGAGAGCACAGATAGAGAGGGAGGGGGTAGGGAGAAAGAGAGAGAGAGGGGGGGGGAGGGAGAGAGATGGAGGGGTGGAGACCGGTGAGAGAGGGAGAGAGATAGAGGGAGTGAGAGAGAGAGATGGAGTTGGAGAGAGAGAGATAGAGAGAGAGAGACTTGAGAGAGAGAGATAGATAGATAGATAGACAGATAGACAAACAAATAGAGGGAGTGGGAGGAAGACACCTGAGAGAGAGGGAGAGAGTGGGAGAGAGATAGAGGGAGTGAGAGAGAGGGAGTGGGAGAGAGAGATGTAGTGTGTGTGAGAGAGAGAGACTGAGAGATAGAGAATGAAAGTTAGAGGGAGTGAGAGAGAGAGGGAGTGGGAGAGGGATAGAGGGAGTGAGAGAGTGAGAGACTTGAGAGAGAGAGGGATAGAGAAATATAATGAACTAAGAGAGGGAGATGGAGTGAGAGGGAAAAAACCAAAGGGGGAGAGAGATCGGGAGTGTGAGAAAGGGGGTTGGAGTGAGATATTTTTCTAGGTAGGGTGGGAGGGAATGAGACCTGAGAGAGAGTGTGAGAGAGGGGATTAGAGTGGGAGAGAGTAGTCTAGGTAGCGTGGGAGGGACTGAGACCTGAGAGAGAGACTTTATATAGATAGAGAGTTATCCAATTAGGGTAAGGAGGCAAAGAGCATATGAAAGGTAAAACCTCAACTATCCATCTACGACCATAAACTGCACACTCTCAATGTTATCAAAGTGGTCAAGCAAAGAGAGGGGAAAGTTATATTTATTTCAAAGGTCATTTGGCGAGTGCCAAATTTGGTGCTAACCAAATGAGTTGCTTTGGATCAGTGAATGCATAAGATTTGACAAATTTCCTCATATTTTTGGTTTTGCTCACCATCATGTTTGTGCGTCTTTCAATGCAAGTTTATAAAAAAATTGTGATGGCGTTAACCTCTCTCTTGGCTATCTAAATATATAAAAAAAATTCATTTTGATTTACTTAAGGTTTTGATCCATAACTTCTCTTGAAAATTCCTCCATTTTTGGTCAAAAACCAACATGTGCTAGATTTAGATAGATTTTTACCTATTCATCAAAATGTGATATAAATTACATTTTTTTAAACTAGACTCCATTCTACACATGATGAAAAAAATCAATTTTTAATTAGTTTTCAAAAAAATTAGGGGGGAGCACACTCAAATTTCAGCCTTTTCAGGATGTGTCCACTTTGAAAATTCATAAAATATTATATATTCATTTAAAAAATTATCCGAAAGAATGAGGATAAACTACATGATGTTAGCTAATTTCTCACCATTCGGATTTTTTTAATTCTAAAAAAAAGTTAATCAAAAAGGGGGGCCTCAGATGCTATGCTATTTTTTGATAAAAATATGACCTATTTTCCCCTCCCTTTTTGATACCCTATTCTTCATTAATTTCAAAAAAAAAATTGTATATTAGAAACTAGACTCGGAGCACTTCAACTCTTGTTCTTGTTGCACCTTGATTTTTTTAGCGTAACTATCTTCATTTTCTCGTGCAAATCAAATTTTGTTGATTTCAAAAACAATGGCATCTTAAGAGCCAAAATTGTGTCACAGATCCATGCACTTACCCCTATAGGAAGTGTTATTCCATGGATAATAGGTTAGTCCCTATTATTACTGTGATGTGGGATATAGAATTTAAATTGACTGCATACCCTGAAGCCACATATAAATCTGACATTACTGTGGTTGACACTCCACCCTATTATGGCATGTTGTTATCAAGGCAATGGAATGTTGTAGTGGGTGGAAATGTACAGTTGGAATTTTCATATGTAACCATACTCATCAATTGAAAATAGGTTAAACTACACAAAGAGCCATGATTAGAGAAAATAGTTGAATACATTGACCCTAAATGAACTTCTTTTGTGATGTGGACTTGGGAAATTTTAGAGTTTAACAATCACAACTAGAGCTACAAAACAGTGACCCTATTGGCAACATATCTCAAAAGGATGATACTGACATCTGGAAGATGTAATTTGATGTCACTTGTAGTAAAGAAGACAATGGGGCAGGTGTGGTCTTTATTGCAACTAATGGTAAAACAATCAAGTACTCATTTCTGCTATCCTTTGAATGCACTGATAGCATTGAAAAATATGAGGCACTATTATTAGGTCTGAATATTTCCACTAAGTATGGGATCAAATTACTAATGGTGTATGGGGATTCTGAATTAGTTGTCTCACAAGTTAGAGCCAGGTAT
The DNA here is from genome assembly GCA_007115665.2 of Sequoiadendron giganteum. Lineage (NCBI taxonomy): Eukaryota > Viridiplantae > Streptophyta > Pinopsida > Cupressales > Cupressaceae > Sequoiadendron > Sequoiadendron giganteum. Next base: position 377,175,013 of record CM021109.1, on the reverse strand, counting down.
GCTTCAAATAATAAGATACTCAAATGATACAAGCATGTTGTGTAGGACACGATGGAGCTCTTTGATGCATTCTCCATAGAATGGATAGAAAGGTCAAAGAATCTAATGGAAAATTTCCTTACAAATGTAGCCTTGAAAAGAGATGATATCATGTTGGTAGGCATTTCAGAGGTTGAGTTCAAAACTAGACCATTTATCTATGATAATGTCTAAAACTGGCAAGTGCTCAATGATGAAAAAGATCTAATAAGGTTCCTTTAATGCATTGATTAGTATGAAGCCCAACAAATAGATTTTAATTTTTTTATGGAAAGTATAGATGTCAAGGATAATGTTTTTAGTCAAGAAGTGTTACAACTAAGAACAAATAATATACCAAAAGTATTGGTATCACTGGAAAGGGTCTTTGATGGAAATGGTCAATCCTTATTAAAACAGGCACTGATTAACCAAGGAGATCTTGAAGAAATAAACCTTGGAATTGAAATGGCCCCAAAGAAAGTATACATAGGTAGAAAGATCAATCCAAAGGTAAGAGAAATTCTCATAATCTTGTTAAGAAAATATAAGCATGTATTTGCGTGGTCATATGATGACCTTAAAGCTTATAGAGAATATCTATTCTAGTATTAGATTCCTTTTTATCCAGATGCCAAGCCTTTTAGAAAAAAGTAGAGACCCATAAACCCCATGTTGGCACCAAAGATGCAAGAATAATTGATGAAGCTTAGTGATGGAGGGATAATCAAGCCTATTAGGCATTCATCTTGGGTCTCAATTTTGGTTCTAGTAAGGAAAAAAAATGGAGATATAAGGTTATGCATGGACTTTCATAATTTGAATGTTTCATCACTAAATGATAACTATCCACTCCAAAATATGGAGGAAATGCTACAAAAAGTGACTGGGTGAAAATTATTATCCATGATGGATGGTTTCTCAGGCTGCAACAAAGTCAAAGTGAAAGAATCAAAATAGTACAAGACCACCTTTGCCACACCTTGGGGTACCTATGTGTATGTGAGAATGGTATTTGTTCTAACTAATGCAGGAGCTACACTCCAAAAGGCCATGGATGCATCCTTCACATATCTGATTAACATTATAATGGTTGTTTATTAGGATGATCTAACAAATTATTCATCAAGGGAAGAGGATCATTGCTTAAACTTAGAGAAAATATACATCAAAGCACTGGAATATGGAATATCCTTGAATCCCAAAAAGTGTCATTTTGTAGTGATAAAAGGAAAATTATTAGGACACATAGTTTTAAAGGAAGGATTTAGGATTGACCTTAAAAGAGTTGAAGATATTGATAAGGTGTCAATCCCAAAAATATTGAAAGCCATCCAATCATTCTTTGGTCAAATAAACTTTGTCAGAAGATTCATCTCTAACTTCGTTGAAATTGTAAAGCCAATATCTAAAATGCTGAAAAAAGGGAGCACAAGTTGAGTGGACATTTGAATCCATAGATACATTTGTATCAATAAAGAGATCTATCAAAGAAGCTCCTATATTAAAGTCCCCGGACTTTAGAAAACCCTTATGAATCTTCTCTTTTGTGTCTTCCATACTATTGTTGTTGTGATGTTGCAAAAGAATGAAGAGGGATATGAACAACTAGTCTCATTTTTCAGTAAAAGTAGTAAAAACATTCAATACATACCTATTTGGGGCATAAGTAATTGCTTATGTGCCAAATACAACAACCAAAGACGTTTTTGTGCAAACTAAAGTAACAAGAAGGAAGTGTAGGTGGATAAATAGAATCCAAGAATTAAATATTGAGATCCAAATTACAAAGCTATGAGGGGGAAAGGCCTGGCCAAATTGATGGTTGAATCCAACTTAGAAGGTGCTCAAGTATGCAACATTGAAGAATAGAAGAATATGATTTCAAGAATTGAACATACACATTGGTATACAAATATAGCCTATTACCTCAAGCACATGAAGTGTCTTGACACTATGAATGAAAATCATAAAAGAAAATTGGAACTCCAAGCTTCAAAATATGTTTTTATCAATAGTGATCTATTTTGGAAGAATAGGGATGGCATCCTATTTTTATGCTTGGATGAAGGGCAGGCACAACAAACCCTAAAAACAATGCGTGAAGGTGTGTGTGGGGGACATTCCTCAGCCAAAACTACTGCACACAAAATACTAAGGGTAGGCTACTATTGGCATAAGATCTTTGTTGATGCATATACATATGTTAAAATATGTGAAGAACGTCAAAATTTCTCAGGTAGACTAAAATACCAAGGAGCCCTACCATTAATACCAATGCAAATTGAAGCACCTTTTTATCAATGGGGAATTGAATTCATAGGAGAGATAAAAGAAAAATCCAGTGGAGGGCATAGATGGATTCTATTAGCCACATATTACTTTACCAAATGGGTTGAGGCGATTCCAACAAAGCAAGCCACAAGTAAAGTAGTAGTCAATTTCTTACTAGAAAGTATCATTACCAAATTTGGAGTTCATGTTAGATTGATCATAGATAATGGGATGTGCTTTAGATTAGATGAATTTAAGAAGTTTTGTGAATCCTATGGAATAATAATTTCATATGCCTCACCATACCATCTTCAAGCAAAAGGGCAGGCATAATCAAGTAATAAAAGTATCCTGAAAATCATCAAGAGGATGTTAGATAACAATAAGAAAGCATGGGATTCTATGTTAAGTTTGGCATTGTGGGCAGATAGAATTACTATGAATAAAGACATTGGAAAATATCCTTTTGAATTAGTATATGGAGCCCAAGCTAGAATCCCAATGCATAATCTTTTACCAGTTTACAAATTCATCTTACAAGAGGCTATTGATATCCCAAAACCTATGGAAGAAAGAATGGAGAAATTGGTGGAATTGGATGAAATCAGGTTCCACTTGCACAAAATCAAAATGAAAGATGCAATTACAAATGAAGCACCTATTTGATAAAAAGGCCAAAGATAGAAAATTTAAAATTGATGACATGGTTCTCATGTGGAATGCTAGAAACCAGGATAAAGGAAAGCATGGGAAATTTGAAGAACTATGGTTAGGCCCATTTTTCATCACTAACAAGTGTGGAGAATATTCCCATTACCTACAAAACATGGCAAGAGAAGATCAGGAATTTCCAGTGCATGGAAAGTTCTTGACGTTATTTTCTTAAAAAAATATTATTTTCCATGCTCAGTAGTTTAGGATTTTTTTCTTTTTCCTTTTTACCATCTCCACCCATGGTCTACATCTCAGAGATTGTTTATGGATTCTTGCAATGACTTAACAGTCATTTATCCCCAACAAGAGCCACTATTAGAACCATAAAATTCACAAAAATTCTTACTAGTTTGAGTAGCCTTAGGAACCCTTAAGATAAAATTCCATCCCTTCATTATTCGTTGAAAGCCCCATGAATGGTTTTACCAAGTCATTCCATCCTCCATATGTTCATAGCTCTATTCAAACATCCATTACCACACCCCCGTAGGAGTGATTGATCCATATTAGAGGCCTCTAAATGGATGGTGGGATAAAAACACAACAAAAAATATTCATCTTTGTACCATGGAAGTCATATAACAAGAGAACAGTGTAGTGGTACAAAATAACTTAACTACATCATATGCTCAACACCATAGCTAGCACCAATGAAGAAAAGTAACTGGAGCGGTGGTGCAGTAGTAGTTTTAATGACCTCTTGATATAACACACAACACCACAATGGGCTGATCCATTAAACAAAGATGTCAGTAGTAAGGTGGTAAAATCCCCGCTACCCTGCAATGAAAAAATGCACAACACAAGAGTGATGCACGTTAAGGTGGTAAAAGAATACATAAACCATAATACTGCAAGGAACGTCAATGACATACAATGAAGCATGTGATATTGGGGTAGGAGCCCCATTGTCCCACAATAGAGAGATCTCAAGTATACATCCAGTATGCAGTATAGTGGTATGGCTAATAAATGAAAACTGCATGAACCCATTACGTCATAGAAGTCAAGGAAAGTGGTGGTGGTACTGCAATACAAACTGTCAAGGCATTAATGAAAATTGTGGTATTAAATACATAACTTATCATGAACTATCAGATTTGGTGAAATCAACGACACACGTTCAAACTCAAAAATGAGAAAATCACAAAATATTTAGCATGAAGTTGATATTAATGCTGAGATGACTGATTACAAAAGCTATCATCATGTGTGGAGCTTAGGAGTTCAAAGGGATAAGCTCTACAATTGATATAATCATCAAGTAAGTACACAAACACTCCACATCAATGATTCTAAGAGCATTTGGTTAATTGGATTCTACAATCAAAAGCTTTAAGAGAGGAAAATAATTTAAATAGACATAGAATTCTTACACCATGCCACCTAAGAAGAGTGAATCTATGAGTAAAAGGGAATATCCTACAACCCCTAAAGAAAATAAAAGATCCTTACAATAATCCATATTAGATATCTTTCCTAATTCAACTAACAAAGGATTTAATAAAATCTTTAAACATGTGGCTCAGGGATGTAGATACCCAATTATTCCTATCTCAGGCTGGGACTTATTTTGGTATTTCTATGAGAAGAGGGATGAAAAAAATTTAGTCTCAAACCCTTGGACACTAGACTTAGCCAAGTTGGTAGTTCTGAATGTTTTTGTAGATGTGGAGTTTTTCAGGGTACTTGCACAAAGCTATCATCCTACTACAAAAACTAAAATAATGCCAAATGGATCACCCTTGGTGGAGATAACAAAGACAACAATTATTGAATGTTTCAAGTTGAAAAAACAAGCCTTGACTAAGATCAACTTGCAAAAATGTGAAGAGGATTACAATAGGATGAGAAAGACATATAAAAGTGATGAGCTCCCCCTTTATATGAAGAGAGGAGAAAATAATAAAAATAAACCTATATCACCCTCTTCTATGGAGCCATTTGTTGTTGGAGATTTTCAAATTTACTTTAAAAGGACTTATTTTTCCTTGTGTCAACTGCTAGGAATGGATTCCCAAGATAAAATTCCAATTATTCTAATGATGATGGCCATGAAGATACAAAACCCTAAATCTAATGTTGAATTTTATTTTTCTTCATTAATTGAGAAGAGAATACATGAAGGATTTTTACAAGGGAAGATAGGGCACCTATTGCATTTAGATGCTCTCTCTGTTGTGTCACTTAGTCTTGTACCAAAATAGAGACAAGTGGACTAAAAGAATGGATCTACTAATGGCATACCAACATGGTATTCCATTTCTTGTTCAAAATTGGTGCTATATATTGGATAGCAAGTGTAAAAGAGCTGATTATGCTACCTTTCATGATGAATTTTTCGTGAGAGATATGGCTACCCTTCTTTTTCAAGGTTGCCTATGGAAATTATGGAGTTATTGAGACCATTAAAGCTCAAACAAAAGCAAAAATATTCACACAACCTTGGAGATTGTTTTTTCCTACATGATTACACAATCATCAAAATTTATGGATGTCCCTAAGGACCACATGTTTTACCAAAATTTGTATCTCTTAGAATTGGTTTCTTGGAATTAATGTGGAAAATTCTATGGATGGAGTGAGACCTTATGAAAAGATAGAAAAATGGGACATTTTTACCAGATCTGAATAAATGCAAAGAACTTTTTGTTGGATCCAATACACTTGAAGAACTGTAGGGTTACCTGAAGAGCTGATACTCATTGAGATCCAAAGAAGAAAGGGTCTTTGACCCAGAGGGACATATAAACTTTGTGAGGCAGACAATTTTCACCAAAGATGCAATCTCACATGAAGTGGACAATAAGGAAGATGGAATTAGAAATTTTCACCCTATGACAAGTATTCCAAAGAAAAAAAAGTGGGAAATATTAATGAAATTGGAAGCATTGAAGAGGAAAAAAGATGTTAATTTTTCTAGATTTTATGTAGAAGACATAAACCCCCTCAACAGAATTAATCTAATGATTAGAAATTTTGAGAGAATTTATGGCAAGTCTACAATTGTAACTAGGGAACATTCCCCAAAGCCCACCAAATTATCAGTTTAGAAGCCAAGTGGGATAATAATCTCAGAAGCCCTTGATACTACCTCTGTACAACATGCTCCATCAAACAAACCCCCAAAGGAACCTGAGGCTAAGAGGAAAAATATATGTGGACAAGATCCCCTTATATCATATACAGACAGTGAGGGAGTAGGAGATATAAAAGAGGTAGCCAGTGTGCTCAAAAACCTCAAAGACGATGAAGAAGTTAATCAACCAATCACTGAAGTTGACAAAGATGCTCACAACCCTAAAGATAGGATGGATGTGCAATAATAGGGTGAGCAAGAAATGCACAAATATTAGAGGGTAGTTGATGCCCTAAGATTCATAGAAGATGATGAATTCATTCAGACCCTTGAGTTTAGAGACTTCAAGATTAAAATGAAGATGAGGGAGTTTGAAGAGATAATTTAGATAAAAAAAATGGGATCCAAAGAATCCCAACGCAATCAGATTTCTACTAAAACCTTTAACGAGCTTAGGATAAATGAAATAAACATCAGCCTGCAAGAAGCAAGGGAGATGGTATAATTGAGAAAGATGTTCTTACTTGACCAAGTAAGAAATCAAGAAGACCCCATGATGGTAGCATAATTCAATACTAAAGAAGGGATGAGTGGCATAGGGTACAATCCATATATTGAAACCCCAGAATTATGGGAAAAATAAAAAAGCACACAGAAGCCAAGGCTTCTATATATTGTAGAAGAGATGAGGGGAAGTGCCATGATGAAGACATTGAAAGACATATCCACAGTGAAATCTGCAACCATAAATATGCATTTAACAATTTTTACTCGAGCAACAGTTAAAGAAATGGAAAACAAATTGATAGAGTATGAGAAAGAGCAAAAAATTATGAATGACGAGGTCAACAAGCTCTTTATAGAAAATGTAAAGTTGAGAAAGCAGTTAAAGGAAGCATTCCCTTCTTAAGGTATGGAGACGGTTGTTTACAAACCTCCCATAGAAAAAATAGCTGATACAAATACAACATCTACCAACTATATTAATGCACTAAGGCAGGAAGTTGAAGATTTGACGAAAGTGGATAAAGGGGTCAAAGAAAAGATGAGAAAACAAGTATTTGATACATTGGAAAATATATTGGATCATAGGTTCAAGATGGTTATAGACATGACATCAACTATACATGAATGTTATACTGCTCTATCCCAAGCATTGGAACAGATGAAGGCCAATGTTGTTATTTTGGATCCCTTGTTTAAAATGTGGCAACCATTTCACCATACATTGAACACATTATGCAAAGTTCTACAAAGGAGCATGGATGCTCTCACAACTCTGAAGCCCACAAAAAGAATTATGTTAAAGATGGTAATAGATGAATACCAATATGCATCAGGAGAGAACCAAAAATTCACAACCAAGATGTATTCCTTCCAAACTATCAAACATTGGTTTGTACCTAGGATACTAGGAGATGATGAATAGCTTAAGGATTACAATGAATGGAATAATGAGTTTGGTCAAATTTTTCAAAATTGTATTGTCCACCTCCAGAAAGATTAGCAGATAGATGTTAATGGCTTCAATTTAATATCGGATGGGATTATTACAATGGATTCAAGATATTCAAAGTTTATCATAGAGAGAAAAGGGTTGCTAGATATCAGGTGGAAGGCCTATTTAACTAATGTGTCTTAAATCCAAGAGCACAAATGGCCTAGTGATTATATTGTATACCAATGGGAGAAAACATATTTGGCTCCTCTAGAAGAATAGGTCTTAGAGTTGTTGTAGAGGAATAACTGAGCCTAGAAACACTTTATCATGGAGAAATGGACCTTGCCCGTTTGAGATCATCACGAGTACCCCATTTTAATTAACAGAATTCAAGTGTATCACAAGTGTCACGGATTTCCAATCAAAAGTTGTTTATTTTCTTTCTTATCATTTGTCACTCCTTAATTAAGCATAAGCAAAACTAATTTTTAGTTTATACAAAAAGGCATATAGCTTGAAAGAATTCTTTGTTTTGTAATGGTCTGAAGTTTGTGTGCTTCCTTCATTTTGTATAAGAAGGAAACCAAGACCGAAATGGAAAACATAGATACATAGTTAGAGAGATAGAAATAGAAGAGGGGAATTAACATAATATCATTTGGAAAAATACAAGAAGACTTTTAATATATATTATAATATTTTTTGAAAAACATTAATGGATAAGAAGTTATAATTTGGTGCTTGAAACCTTGTCCTTCAATTGTTTGTTCAGATTACTTGATGAATGGTTATCTTGTTGTCTCTAGAGTGGTTTTTCCTTGTTATTTAAATCAATATATTAAGTGTATATTTGATTTATCAAAACATATAAATGTTATTCTTGTGTGGTTAATTTAACTATTTCCTTCAAGTTAGAAGGATTAAATTATTCTAAGTAATCACAATAACCTGGGGAGTATCATTGGGATTGATAAGAAGAGCCTAGTAACTATACAATCTTTCATGTTTATACAAGGTATAAACATCTAAAAGTGCCAAACAAATTCGAGTTCAGCCAAAGGGGAGGACACATATCATTCATATCTTGTCTCCATTGCCCAATAGATAAAAGGAATTGATCATATTCATAACAAAATAGTATTTCATAAAAACTTATTTATACATTTTCATTTTCTACATTAGGATTAGGAGTAGGAGTAGAAGTTAGCTTTACCTTTAAATCATCTATTCCAAAACCCTCATGCCATATTGAAATAGATTGAGAAAATAATTTTCTTGAAGAGTTGTGATCACATGAGGATAACATGATTAAAAGAATTGAGGATGGTTTACTTGAAAAAATTTATCACCCAAGATCTTCAAAAGGTTTAATCTGCTTGGACATTAATGATTAAGGTATACCTTCCTAGGCATAGAAGATCCTGAAGAGTAGAGAAGTCTAACCATATTGGTTAATTCAGTTCATTGGCCAAAAAAATACTAAACCTAATCATAAAACTTGGCATACTCTTAGGGTTTTCAATCTGTAATTTTGGGAACCAACAGTGAGTATGAGATTCATCGTAGTATAGTGTCCAACGGTTTTCTTGAGTTGTCACAAGGATGCCTTCATTGGAAAATTCTCATATCAATGGCTAATGATCATCTAAAGGTGCTTCATCTAATTGGTCTGCTATTACTTATCCTTTAATTTATTTTCTATCAACATACTCTATGTAAAATTCACTAAGTATCATGACCTACTGCACCATTCTTTGAGTGAGAGCTACTTTAGCCAAGATATATTTCAAGGGATCAACTTTGGATATTATCTTGATCTGTCAATTCAGAATGTAATTTCTAAGCTTTTGGTATGGAAAAACAAATGCTAAACATGCTCATTCAATAGGTGTATATTTTAGCTCATAACCAACTAGGGTGCGACTGATATAGTACACCGCTCTTTCTTTGTTTTTCTCATCAATTTGTGCTAACAAAGCTCCTAAAGCTATTGATGTTTCTAATACATACAAGATCATAGCTTTGTCCTATATAGGAGGCATCAAGATTGATGCCAAATAGCCTTTTACTAGTTGGAAATATTGTTCACATCTTCTATCCCATTTGAAGGTTACATCCTTATGGATCAAGTGTGTAAAAGGATGACACTTGTCTGCCGAATTTGTTATAAATCTTCGAATTGATTGAAGTTTTCCCTATAATCTAAGCATCTATTTTAATGTCTTCGAGGGAGGCATTTTCATGATAGCTTTGAATTTTGTGGGATCTACCTCAATGCATCTTCAGAATATAACATAACCAAATAGTTTTCTTGATGTCACACCAAAAACACACTTCTTTGGATTTGAGCATAGATTGTACTCTTCTAATCTGTCAAATATTTTAGCTAGATTAATCTGATGTCCTTGTCTTGTGATGGATTTTTCCAAAAGATCATCTACATAGTCTCCCATGATGATGTGAAACATGTCATGAAATATAGTAGTCATATCACTCTTTGGTAGGTGGCTCTTGCATTATTTAGGCCAAATGGCAATGACATTCCAACAAAAATTTCCCCAGGGGAAAGTAAATGTTGTTTTATGCTGGTCCTCAGGTGTTATCTTGATTTTTCTATATCTAGAGAAGTCGTCCATAAGAGAAATAATTTCATGGCCTGCTATCAAATCCATTATTATATCAATGTTAAGTAGTGTAAAATCATCCTTCGGGCATGCTTTGTTGATATCTCTAAAGTCCGTGCAGATGCTTATGCCCCAAGTGGGTTTTGAAACTAGTACCAGGTTTGAAACTCACTCAAGATAATCAATAGGTCTAATAAAATTGACATCTAGAAATTTTTGTAGCTCCACTTTGACTACTAGTGCTATTTGAGGGTGCATCTTGTGAAGCTTCTATTTTTCTGGTTTAGTCCCAAGAAAAATTGTAAGATGATGAAATACTAAATATGGATACAACCCTATCATGTCTGCATATTTCCAATAAAAAATGATCGTATGTTCTTGTATGAATGTTGTGAAGTTTATTCTTTCCTCAGGATCTAGGGAGGTTGCATGATAAGTTATCTTTGGTACATCTGTTGTTCCCACATTTATGGGTTCAAAACCTTCATCCAAAACTATTGATCTTTCCTACAAATTTGTGATAGGTAGATTGAATCCTCGATCCTTAGGTGCCCCAGGGAGGTTTTCACCCTTGAATACATCCTTTGTTTTTACTTTTTCATGATTTGATAGCACCACATTGTGGTTTTCACTAGGGGATCTAATTTTTTGATGTTTAGATTTTTATTTTCATTTTTGCAACTAGAGGATACAATCTCCCTTCCAAAATATGCTATATGTACATGCTCGATATCAAATCCAACCTTTTGGTCTCCAATTGGCATACCATTTCAAAGTCCCATAAACTCAATGATGGCTTCATCATTTTGGAATATGTCCACAACAGGCGCTTGATGTTGTTGATCCCAATCAATTAGTTGTAAGTAAATGAGATGGAATTCATGTGCTTGGGATGTAGGGTCAAAGGAAAGGGTAGTAATGGTATTTATTCAAATATCCTCAAATAGGTATATGATATATAGGTCATCATCCAAGAGGTCATAGTCATCCAATGTCTCAACCATGGGAAAAGAAGAACCTTCCTCACAAGAGGCATTTTCAATGTTAGGAGTAACAATATTTAACAAACCATAGCCTAGTCCCAAATTCTTCGTATGAATTTCCATAGTGATGGGTTCATTCATACCTTGTTCATTCAAACCAAGGCCACATTTTTTTGTGAATCCCATGCCTTTAGCTAGATGATAACCTTTTCTATTTGTATCAACGAGGATGTGAGGTAATGTTTTTCTTCCTCTTCTTCCTCTTTGTAGATCAATGTGGAGAGATATTATTCAAACACCACTTCATCCTTCATGTCTCCCCATTAAGTGAATATTATAGGTTTGAAATCAATGGTGACATCTTGAACTTGTTTGATTTCTTTTGGTTTTCTATAGGTTCTTGGTGATGGAGGAAGCTTTCCAATGCAAAAAGATTGATTGAAGTGGTAATATCCACAACCATTATCAAGTACCTAAATCCTGAGGTTAGATTGAGGTGGATTGGATGATGAAGCTGGAGTTGAAGATGATGAATGTTGTGAAGATAGTGTGAGGGTTGATGGATCAATTTAGGAGAATTAATGTAAAGAGATATTGTTATTGTGTACTCGAATGATTTTCTTGTATTTTTCTTCTACTTTCTTACAATAATGAAAGGGGTTTGGATCAGTGTATATCGTAACTTCGTTATCATTATAAGGAAATTTTAGGCATTGATGGTACATAGAAGGGATAACTTGTTTTGCATGGATCCAAGGACATCCCAAGAGAAGGTTGTAAGGTAGCTGAAGATCCAGTACTTGATCATTTTTTTCTGCTATAGCCGGTCCCACCTGAATAGGAAATCTAATGGTACCTTTAGAATTTATTTCATTGTCATCATAAGCTCTTATAGTGATGCTTTTGTCTTTCTTAATAATGTCATCAAAATATCCTAGCTATTTTACTAATTTCAAAGTATAGATTTTTAAGCCTGCACCTCCATCTATCAAGAATATTTTGATCTTATGCTTGTGCATACAAACTTCAAGATATAAATTTTGGTTATGGAATGATTGGAGAGGAAGATCTATTTCAGAAAAGACAAGGTAGTGTGTAGAGGCAATGTGCCCAACCATAGATTGAAATTGATCTATGTTGATATCATTAGGTATATAAGATTCAAGGAGAGATTTTTCCAAAATCTCTTTATGTGTGGGGGATAGCTTGAGAAGCTTGAGGATAGAAATTTGGGTTGGAGTTTTCTCTAGTTGATCAAAATAATTAGTCATTTGAAGGTTTAATGTAAAATTTCAATTATGGTGGGGCTACTTGCATGGTAATTTTCCCTTGTCATGTAGTAACGTTACAATCAGGATTCTTACCAACTATTATTACAACATGGATATTTCTATCATTTTTATAGATGGTTCCTACAACATTGTCATAGGTGTAAGCATATTTTTGGGAATCATGTCCTTTACCTTTGTTGTTCCCTTTAGAATGGTCTGGGATTGGATCCTTGTAAATACCCATGTCATTATTTTTGGAGGTTCTAGGATGATGCTCAATATAAACCTCTCCTATGTCAATTAAGTATTGGATGAGATTCTTTAGTTTCATGCAATTCTTTGGCTTATGACCCTTGATTTAGAAGAATTCACATTGATCATTTTTGTTGTACCATGGGGGTTTAAATTGTGGCTCTTCATAATTTATTTGATCAAGAAGCTTGATGAGATTTGTTTGAATTATCTTACACATGAAAACCTTCATGATTTCTCACAATGGTGTTTACTTTCATCTTGTTTTATTTTTTTTCCTTGGTGGTCCTCTTTGAGGGTTTTGATTTTGATTCGTTTGTTGATTGTTTTGACAGTAAGTAGAGTATTTTGTACATTGTTTTGGAGATTGTTAGGAGGTGGTTGTATGTTTTGAACAAAATTAGCATCAACCACTCCATCATATGTGGATTTTTTTTTCTTTTCCCAAACTCGTGGTTTATCATTTAAATCTGATGCTTGGTCTTTGTTGTTGTAAAGTTTTATGACACCTTTTGTGATGAGAGCTCTTTCAATAACTAAACCCTTTTCAATGGTCTCTTCGAAGGTGTTAGGACATAGCATAGTTAATTGATAGCTTATGTTATTTTAAAGTTTTGAGATGAATATTTTGACAAGTTAGTTTTTAGGAATGAGCCTTTTGCATTTACTCACATTATGTCTCCATCTTTGTAAGTAAGACACAAATTACTCACCTTGGTTTTTTTATTTTGTATAATTTAGGAACCATGATGTATTGTTCGATGTTATATCAAAATTCCTTGATGAATTTTTTGGATAACTCATAGAAATTTTTAATTCTAGGTGGTAGATGAGAGAGCCATTCAATAGTTGCACCTCCAAGACTTCTTAGGAAAAGTATCATTAAATAGGAGTCATTGTTAGCAACATCCATGCAGGCTATGAAAAATTCTCGCATCTGTTCAACTGGGTCCCCTTTTCCTTTGTATTTATCAAATTTATGGATTTCATTTTTTTTTGAAATGGGGATCATTTCTATGGTGCGATCAAACATATATGGACATATATCTTGTAGGGTGTAGTGCTTCTTGGATTTTCCAACTTGTATATTTGATATCCTTTGGTTAAGTTCTTCAATTTGCAATGGTATGTCATTACTAGGTGTATTCATTTGAGGATTAGGGATAATGTAACTTTCATGCCCCATAATGAATGTTGAGTTATATTGTGGTTTTGTGTGTGTACGACCTTGAGGAATTGTGTGTGTGTATGAAGAGGGATTGGGTCCTTGTAGATTGTTATGTGTGTGTTACAGATTGATGCTTTAATGTTGTGGATTAGGGTTTTGATATTGAGGATGTGTGTTTGTTTTTTGCTAAGAAATGAATGTTTGATGTTGTTGTTGAGGTATTATGTGTTGTTGTTGATGTACGAATGTTTGTGCAATACCCCTCCATTTTGCATTTTGGTTTAACAGTGTTATGTTCTATTATGTTGTACTTTCTGTTTGTACCTTGACTATGGTACTCGACTTCTATTTGGTCACTATCTATAAAGCGACGTTAATGTAATCTTTTGGATGTGAAGGTATTTTAATATGATGTTATCTTATGGCATGTTTTGGATTAACATTACGGGTGTTTGAATTAATGATGATTATGCTTTGGATTATACTAGCATGTTAGAATTGTCAGTTATTTGCAGTGTATTGGTGAAGAGGACGGTATCGCATCACTCGCTTGCGAGTGCCCTACGATCTCGATATTTCCTCTTCACAGTGTGTATTTTATGCTGTTCATAGCATATGTGGCGGTTACTTGATTTTCAGGTTGACAGGACATGACATCGACTCCACCTAGTTTCACAGGTTTGAGCATGTCCATGCCCAACGGTATTCGATTGGGAGATAGTAGCTAGGTTTCTGTGTCAAGTCGTCACCCTAGTCTTGAGTGTCGTCTGGTGTTGTTGGGTTGTGCAGTTTTGATTATCGTTTCCCCCTCTTTGTTATTTAATTGCAAATTGAATTGGGTGATTTAAATAGCTTAATGTATTTAAGTTGTGGATTATTGTGTTCTGGATTAATGTTGAAATATAATTTATTTTAGTATTAATTTAATTTAATTAATAAATAATTTAATCGTTGATTAAATCTATTTATTAATTGATTAAATTTATTTGGTTGAAAGAAGTTAATTTATCTTTGTTGAAGTTATTGATTTAATTGTTGAAATTGGAAATAAAGAAAATGCATAAAAAAAAAGTCAATTGGAAATTTGAAAATTCAAAAAATCAAAGAAAATGTTTTAGGAAGTCAAATTTGAAAATTGCATTCAAAATTTTAAAAAATGAGATATTTTGGCAATTTCTATTTTTTGAAATTTATGATGGTGGTTGAAGGATTTTAGGGCAAAATCCTTATGTTTGGAAATTTTGCTTCAATTTTTGGATCTTGGAGTTTTTGTAAAAGATTGAATTAGTGAGTGGAAGAATTCTTCAATTTTGTGGGTTTTTGGATTGGGATTGGGAAAATTTGTGGAGTTAGATTTGGAAGCAAGGTGAGAAGCTTGGCATCATCTGGACCTCCTCAAACTCAGAGAAAAACCAGGTTCAAATCTTTAAATGCTTGTTTTAAAATTTTGAATTTTAAATTTATGGTTGAAGATCTTATGGAAAGAAACTTTGAATTTTGTTGTTGAATTCAATTAAATCAAGGTTGGAATTTTGTCTTTCAAATTTGCAAAAAGACCCTTTTAGATTTAAATTGTTTCCAAGAAAATGATGTTTTTGGAATGTAAATCATTGTTTTTGAATTCTTATCATTCTGGTTTTCTCAATTAATTTTGTATTCTAAACCAAAAATGCATATATATATACATTAAAGGTATATATACATACATATATATATATGCATATAATGATGCTTTTTAAAAAGATTATTATCAAAATGTTATTGAATGGAAAACCAAATTTATTTTGGGCAGATTTCATTTTTTTATTAAATCGTGTTTTTAAAAAAAAAAACCGCAGGTCGCGGATTTATTTTAGGGTTAATGAATTTTTTTTTTTTTAAAATAATGAGAGGCGGTTGGGGGCTCAACCCTCGCCGCGCCCAGTGCACCCCTCCCCTCCTCCCCTTACCTGCGCTTCCAGCCGTCACCGCCCACCGGGTGTGACGACTGTGTTCACACACAATCGCCACCCCCATTAATGGGGGTTGGCTGTGTGTGAACACAGCCGGCCGACCCTGTGGGGGTGCAACTACCCTGTTCTTTTCGCGGCCCGTAATCCGAGGCGGCCGCCCATGAGGCTGGCACACAAAACAAGATAACATTGCTTTTTTTATTATTATTTATAAATTAAATATATATTATTAATATGTGTTTTAATATTATAATATATATAATTTTTATATTATTATATTATAATATTAATATACATATTAATATTTTTATATATATAATATTATTATTACAATATGATGTTAATATAATAATATGTGTTATTTTAAGAATAATATATATTATTAATTATTAATATTATATTGCATAATATTATAATATTATTTAGATGAATTGAATCTTTATTTAAATGGATATATGTATAGTTGTGGAATAAATTTAATGTGCAAAAATTATTATTTTTTTTATTGGCATGACTTAAGGTTAATTGGAGAAATGAAAACATATTGACTCTAGTTAAACCATTGTTCAGTTATAAACAATATTTTAATGGGAATAGCGTTGATTTAAAATATTATAAATATGCAAGTCAAGTTAAATATTTTTATATGGTAATATTGAAATGGGAATACAATTACTACATGTTACGGTGTTTGATTAGTAGCATCATTTGGTTATTTTATTATTAATGAAATATAAGTAGGAGATTAAGTGGTAAATATTAACTTTCTCCCATGTCTGGATAAGACATATTTTGTATCGGTTTATATAATGCAATAAAACCCTGAATGTTAGTATGAGGACATGGATTTAGAATATCCGAAGCAGATTTAATTCTTGTTTGACTTTTATCTGATTCTTGTCATCATTTGGAAATTGAGTCTTTACATTAGACAAGGCTTCCAGTTGAGTTTTCCATTTAGTGGTTGTCGTTTGTTATGTCAACCTGTTTTGTATTCCTTGGGTGGTGCATGTGAAGTTATCTGTTATTACTCGATTTCTACGAACGAGTATGTTCTATATCTCCTTGTAAGGAGTGACCTTGTTATGTGGTTAGTGCCTCCTATGTTGGAGTGGTTTTATCTTTGTTGCCTCTTGAGAAAGGAGTGGATTTTGTTATGTGTGTCTCCTTGTCAGGAGCTGTCAGGAGCAGATTTATTACCTTGTTACCTCCAATGTTTGGAGAGGGTTTTGGACTTAGGTTGCCTCCTGAGAAAGGAGTGGTTGTAATACCTTGTTTATTGCACCTTGTACTCTTGATGTTTAGATGTTATATGTGTGTTGTCAAGTAGAAGAGTGGCTTCCATTGGGGCCAGAGCCCGGAAGAGGTAGGATTGGGTAACCTTCGGAAGTGGTATAATTAAGTGATAACTAAATTAATATACTTAGAGTTTGGGTAGTACTTCACACTAAAAAGATAAGTATCCCTCACTCATAGGCGCAAGGGCTTGTTTAGACTTGGGATGAGTGAGAAGGCCATGGGATGGCAAGGTCATCTATCTTGTCTGTATGAAAGGTATTTAGCTCTGCATTAGTAAGTGTGAGGGCCGAGGGTCGGTTTGTGGCCACCATCATGATGATCCGTAGTGGGTAACTCATGACGAGCTGTGCGATGACACTCTATCTAGGACAACAGTTTGGTTTTAATTTTGTATTAGTATGTATGAGGGTCAAGGATCGGTTGAGGTCACCATCTTGACGATCCGTAGTGGGTAACTCATGATGTGATGTTTGATGGCACTTTGTGTGACCATAGTTGGTACTTGTTTATTGTGGGTATGGTTTCTGTAACATACCTGTTGTGACCATGATTGGTGTTTGATTATGTGGTATGGTTCTTATAACATACTTGTTCTACTTTATTTCTGGAAGCATTGTGACCATGTAGAGTTGTACTTATGTTGTACTTGTGTTGTAATTGCATGGTATCCGAGTTGTACGTGTGTTGCTCTTGTGAGGTTCATGTGATTGGTTGTTCCAGTTTGGTTCAATTTATGTTAACCTGTGTCTAGAGGTAGATGGTCTTGACTAGGACTCTTGGTTACTATCTCCTAGCACGGGGGTGGGCCTTTGGGTTCCACTTGGTTGGGTGGCGTGCACCTTAATCTGTTGGGTTCCTTCTTCATGTTCATGTGGATGAGACTTCCAGTTGGAGAACTCGTTGGTTTCAGTATCAGTTCTTGCCTTATTGCATTTAAGTTGCTTTCGTATTATTTTACCCCTCTGTTGTTATCGAGGTGGAAGTTGTAATTGTAATTATGTTATTGGACTTGCCTCATTCAGGGAATGAATGTTGTAATTCTTTGTAAATGAATATTTAATGATGGATTAATGCAATGGAAAGTTATCTTTATACTTTGATGTAATTCATCTTCTTTGGATGTATGTGCTTTAATTATTGGTTAATTAATTGACATGGTTAAATCATGTTTTTTGTTGAGGTTCTATATAACCTCTGTCTCGTAACCTTAGAGGTTGTTGGCATAAGTTAGCGAACTTGCTTATTAATTATACCTTTAAAAAAAAAAAATTGTTCCCTTTAAGTAGTTAAATGCAACTTCCTCTAGGGTTGTGTGGCGGGGCGTTACAGTTTGATTTTGTGGATTGGAAGTTTTGTGTGTAATTATGTTTTGTTGTGGGGGATTAGGCATTTGGTGTTTGTATATTTGTGTTTTCTTGTGGTGGAACAAAATTTTGATGTTGAGGATGTGTGTTTGTTTGTTCTTGAGGGATTTTAATGAATGAAGATCCATATTGATATTGTGTTTCATATTAAGGATCATAGTTTGGGGGTTGTTGTTACATTTATTTTGTTTGTTGTTGATCTTGGCTATTTTTTGATACATGCTTTGGTCTTGAGGGATATTAGTTTTTTGTTGTTGGTAGAAGGGTGGTTGTTGTGTATGAAGGGGTAGATTGTTTTGCTGTATTGGGGGATTTTTTTGATTGGGTATAGTGTAATTAGGTGATGCCATG
The DNA here is from genome assembly GCA_007115665.2 of Sequoiadendron giganteum. Taxonomy (NCBI): domain Eukaryota; kingdom Viridiplantae; phylum Streptophyta; class Pinopsida; order Cupressales; family Cupressaceae; genus Sequoiadendron; species Sequoiadendron giganteum. Next base: position 377,156,223 of record CM021109.1, on the reverse strand, counting down.
TGTTGTTGTTGTGAAGGGATGGTTGTATGTAGTTGTGTTTGTGAAGGGATGTTGGGTTGTTAATTTACAATGAAATGTGCTGGTCTAGGTGGAAGGTTACCCATATTTTGTATGTTAACATTCAGACCTTGTTGTTGTGTGTTCAAATGTGTGTCATATAGGTTTCTTGATATGTTGGGTCTCCATGTATTTGTTGGCACGTGTGTGTTGCAAGTGGTGTGGAGAATGGATTTGTTGACCGTTGAGGCATGTTTTGGTTTGTCATAAGGTTTGAATTCACTTGAATATGTTGAGCAACCATTTCTTGTTGTACTTTGGATGGGTGTCTATATAATGTATTATCAACATGTTGTCCATAAATTTTTTTATTAATGGGTACTTTTGATTTTGAAAAGATAGGTGATATTTTTGGATCTACCACTGATTTGGGATTTGTCTAACAACTATTTCATCATTCATGCAAATGAGAGTTGGTTCTTTGAAGTATTTGGGTATTTTGGCACCATGTTGTGTAAGTATTAGGAAGTATGTCTTAGGGTTTGATCCAAGTACTTTTTCAAGCTCTTTGTATTTTAAGGTCTTGGGTGTATTCTAAAATATCTTCATCGGTAATTTCATCATCACTATCATTATCTTCTATGATCATGTCTTGTGAAAGAGGGGGTTGTTTTTTTTTTAAGAAAACATTTTTTGATGTTGAAGGTGCACATCAGTGTCAATTTGTGGTGGATTAGGACTAGGTTGTGGTGGAGCCTTGAATGTTGATTGTTGTGAGGCATTGATGTTTTATGCTTGAGGGGTTGATTAAAGTACAGGTTCATTGGGATCATAATCCCATGGTTGAGGAATGGGACTTTCAATATTGGTGGTGGTAGGTCCACTTGAGCTACTTATGTTAGCTTCCATTTTATTTCTATGTTGAGACCTAGTAGTTGTCATAAACATACACAATAGACCGTGAAGAATGAGATATTTCTAGTTATGAAAGTGTGGTGATGTTTTGGTTTGTAAAATTATGTACAAAAGGAATGTTGGTAAACCTTTTGGACAAATTATGTTGTTTGATTGATGTTGGTTGATGTTGATCTTGGAATAGTTTGATGACCAAGTTTGATTTTGGATTTTTGGATGTTTAAGAGTGACAATATTTTTGTACTCAACCCTATGATGAAGGTATGAGTGTATTTTAGATGTTTTTAGAAGTGATGCTAGTCTATGGACATAAGGATAAACAAGATTTGATTGATGTTTGTTAAGTCTCAAAAGTGTTGATGAAGGATAAGTTGTTTTTCTCTACTTCAACTAGACTTGTGAGTGCAAGTAAAGATGGATGATAGTAGTCTAGAAACTTAGGGAGAAGATAATGTCCACTAAATTTGACAAGACCACAAGATGTTAGGTTGATTTGATAGAGACACTAGCAAGATGATGAGTTTTGGTAGTTTTTGTTTGATGTGTGTCTAGAGGTTAGTTTGATGTTTGATCTATGATGGTGATGTAAAGGATGGTCTAAAAAGACTAATTATGTCCAAGACTATTGATAAAGTCTGATGTAAGTATGATTGATATTTTTTCCAAGAGATCTACAATGACAAAACATAGGTAAACCAAGTATGAAATGTAGGATGACAATGTTTGAAGATGTAAAGTGATTGTGTGAATGTGTAGATATACTATGACAAAGGTTCTGATAGCTGAGCAAAAGATTATGAAAATATTTGAGACCAATTTTGACAAGTCTAAGATAAACAAAAATTTAAACATGGTGGCTATTTTAGATAGCTATAGAAAAATCTAAGATAAAAGTGAGCTTATATCGAGGTAGTTATGATTTTTTTTACAAAAGTGACTTTGTTTAGACACAATTACTGGCAAATAAGAGAAATTAAACAATAGTAGCCAGATGTAGTGCAATAGCGACCAGATGTCAGGACAACTGTGCGCAAGTGCTAAGAAATAGAAATAGGATTTTGAGATAGACGTGGTAAGATGTACAATAGTGACTATGTTTTTTGACAAGTGCAACTCTATTTTTTTTTTTCAGGTCTGATGATAGTTTTGGACAATTTGCATGTTGAAATTTTAGGTATGATATTTAAGGTGACTTGTTTGAAAGAGCAAGTGATACCCACAAAAAACAAAGTATAATAACTAACTCAAAAGGTATAAGATGATTTTTGTAAACCTTCTTTCATAAGGTTCAATGGCTTAGCTTGAATAAGACAAATTAGTCAAGTTCAACCTAGTTAGTAGTAAAGGAATTTCTCTTCACAATAGGCTTACCTCACCCCTAAAAGAGTGATGTAATCTATATCTAGGAAGTGGGTGAATAGAGTATGCCAAGGTCATGTACCACCTTGATACTCCTATTCTTGAAAGAGCATGAACTCTAGCAAGACACTTTACACCTCAACCATAAGCCAAACGTGGTAAGTAAATTCTCATGACAGTTTTAACACGATGCACTACTATGAATCAACGTATTGGAAAAAATGGTCTTAAGATTCTAAGTACAATGGTTTGTAATGACTCAGTGAACACCAAAGGTATAACTACATATGTGAGACACTAAAGCCTCTAATCAACCCATGTGTGGTATATACACCCACATCAAAATTGACACGTGTGGTATACTTCACCAGAATGTACTACTTTCTTTCGCTTTCACACTTTTAATATATCCCGCCTAAACAAATGCTTGGGGGTCACCTGAAGTTCTTTATTGTTGGATTTATCTCAATGAAGTCCTCCTCTACTAAAAAAAAGGAAGGCTTATGTGTCGATATTTCTCCTCACCCAAGACCATCTAATGACGCAAGGGGAGAGGATACGTATATAAAATGCCTTCATTGACTCAAAAATGTAAAGTCCAAGTTGTTCCTTGTCATCCAAGATTGCACTAGGTGCAAGGGGAGAGAATACACATCTGACTTTCCAAGCACAAAATACATAGAAAACAAGTTCATTTTTAAGCACCAAAGTAAGTGTTTTCTCATTTGTACCAAAATGAAAACACAATGCTTGAATAAATTTATTCTATGACAAGGGGTTGCAAGAAAAGTGTTATTAGTTTGATCAATAGCCTTCGACCATTTGAAACCCTACAAAAAAAGTTGGATTATTAGTTTATAAACTTTTCTTCAACCCATGAAAATGCTACATAATTATGTTAGATAAAGCTCAAAACAACAACAAACAACAAAGGTTAGGGTTAGGGTTCTAAAACCCCAAAATTAAAGATTGAGAAATTCAAATCAAAAAGAAGGAAAGAACAAAAGTGGCTTTGTTACCTGACAAGCCTTCCTCTTAGATAGTTGCATTTGATTTTGCAACATTGACCCTATTCTAAATTAGTCACGATCTAATTTTTGGAAAGGTGATTCCCTTCAGATAGAAGGGTACCTATATCCTAACTGAAAAAAAAAGAAGTTAAAAAGAAGAGAAGAAAAAGTGATCAAGCTTTCAATAGCGATCGTGTTTTCTGCAATAGGGGCTCCCTTATGAGGTAGTCGTGTTTCTATTTCTTCAACATCATTCATTCTCTGATGCAAATGCAGACCTTTTTTTGCAAAACTAAGAACACTCTATCAGAAAGTCAAAACATAAGAAAATTGTAGTGTAGGAAAATGTACTCCTTTGCATTTTCACACTTTTTTGGGCCCCTCAATTAAAATGTACTTATTTATGCCTTAATAAGTCCTATTTTACATCTAAAAACCTAGTAAATTACATTTTTCGAAGGGGAAAACCAACAATAATTAATGCCCACATAGCACTTTACCTTGAGCAATATGTGTTCCAAGAATAGGTTCTTGGGACCCATTCACCCATGGGAGAATGGGTCCTCCCTAGGCCTTTGAACCTAAATTTAAAATATGTTTTTGGTGGTATTTTAATATCTCTAAATTCAATTTTTTATGTCAGCTTGTAATGTTTGTTTTTTGGGAAATTAAGGATACATACCTATAAATACAAGGTTATTTCATCAATTCAAATCCTTATATCTAGAAATCAAGTGAGAAAAAGTATAGAAAAGATTATGATCAGGGGAATTCAAGAGAAGATTTATCAGTGATTTATTGCAGCAATCAAGATCTCAAGCATCATGTCAAATTCTCTTGCATCATGCATGTTTTTGGAGCTAACATTGTGATGTAGGTTTCAAAGATCAAGTCAAGCATTCAAGTCATATTTCAAGCATCAAGATCCACATCCATTGAATCCATTTCATGCAAGATCAAGATTAATATTGCAGACTTCCAAAGGTTTACTCGAGGGTTTGGTGAGTTGCAACATAGCATTGTCCATTCATCATTCCTTTCACATTTCATTATTTCAATTCAAGGTTTAATTACCCAAACAGGGTTTGACCAAGGAAAACCACTATTCACCAAAATAAAACATTTTTTTCTCTTGTATTTTTGTTGCAGATATTAGGTTGAAGAAGGATTGAAGATCTCTTTGAGAGCAAGATTGGAAAAAATTTCAAAGTTGCAAAAGTTTTCAAAGTTGTCACCAATTCATGAAAACTCGCCTATAAATTTGATTTCTAGCTTTTTGACATTGCAACTCAGATCAAATAGAAGCTACATATTAACATTAGAGGCTCTCTAAAGTTGTTTGAAATCCATGACCAGAGACCCATTCACCCATGGGTGAATGAGTCCTAGTTTTCCTCCCAAAGCTGCATTTTGGTGACTAGTACATAGTGTCTAACCCTTCTTAGATTTACATAAAGTTTTTTGTTTCTATTAGTAGTGAGCTTTAAATTATTGTTTCAAGTTTGATTGAGTGTGATTGAGTAGATTTACTATTTTTATTTTTTCTCCCAAAAGTGGTTTTCTAGCTGATACCCCCATCCTCAATCATAAGAAAACCAGAAAATTCCCCTATTGAGTTGACTCACCTAAGGGTTGTAAGTCAATTCTTTGTGGGGATCTCATTTCCTAATGAAAATAGGAAGATAGGTTCATCACCCCCATTTTCCCATTTCAAATTGATTAAAAACCTATTCTTCTATGTTTCAAAAACAACCATGATAGAGTTAACAAAAGTGGCTCTGAGAAGAAGTAGATGCATCCAAATGTCTGAACAAAAGCGATCCAATGCATAATAATGAACTTTATTTCAAATTCTCACACTTTAGAATCCTACAACTCATTAAAAACTTAATAAAAATGTTTAAATAGGTATGTGGGTCCCATTGGGAATGCCAATTTATGTAAGGGGTAAAAGTGGAAGGGAATAAAGAATAAAGAATACAATCAAATAACCCAAAAACATGACGATCAAACCCACTTATCAATGAAATTGGATTATAAATCAAGCTATGGATTCAAAAAAAGGGTTAGATAAATCAAATCAAACACAATGAATTCAAAACAAGAATTAAAACCTCACCATCCCATTGTTGGAGAACCTGGTGTTATATGATATGTGATTGCTCAAAAACTTGAAGCCTCCATAATTTCTAGAAAAATATTGATTGAATGTGATGCTAAGATGACCTAGATGCTCAAGATGAAAGCTCTCAAGAATGATCAAGAATCAAATTGACATGATCTCTCTATTCAAATTCTAGGTGGTGAATGTAAAGGATTGGAGGTAATTTTATAGATTTCATGAAATTGATCAAGGGTCAAGATTGAGATTCAATGCACATAAAGAAGGGTTGATATTGATCCTCAACACCCACAAATGAGAGTGAATCAAGGAAGATCAAGAGATGTGTTCAGTTAGAACTCAAGATATCTCCACCATTTTAGGAAAATGGTTATGATATTTTAGATTAAGGGTAAATATTAGATTTGAAGATCAAGGTCTAGAAATGGTTGAGACAAATTAGTTAAGATATTTTAAAAAGGAATAATCCTTGGGAATATGCTTTGTGGAGGGAAATTAGGAAAATTAAATAATTATAAATTATGTAATTATGGAAGATGAAAAGATTAAAAGTGAGATAATTATATAACTAAAATTATTTAATCTTGTGGGATTAGATGAAATATTAGATGAACCTAATTAAATAATTAAAATTATTTAACTAGGGTGATAAAGGGGAAATTAGTGATGAAATAGTGAATTAATTAAACAATTCAAGATTATTTAATTAATAGAGAAAAATAGAGTTAAATGATGGAAATGATGTTAAAGGGGATGAATAATGAAAATTAACTGAAATGATGGGAAATGAAATAATGGTAATGAAAATAATGCCAATGATGGAAAAAATGCAATTTCGGGATGTGTGATATGCATTAGGCATTTTTACATGTCTACAATTATGTATATAGATAATTTTGGGTACAATAGTTCAAATGAAAATTTGTAATACAATAGTTGCAAAAACATCAAATCATGAACATAATCTAATGAAAAAATGGAGGTAAAAGTAGGTGAAGCGTTAAATTTAAAAAGTGGCATTGAAGATTTTGAAACAATGGAAAATATGTTGGGGTTGATTGAAAGAAAAAGGGGTTCACCAAATGGTAGTAGATAGACCTATTCTTCTCTATTTCATTAGGAAATGAGATCCACACAACAAAAGGACTGTCAACCTTAAGGTGAGTCAAGTCAAGGTGTGAATCTACCAATTTCCTTTTTTGCAAGGAAGAGGGTCCTGATTAAATAACACTTTGGGGAGAAAGATTAAAAATAGCAAACTAACTCCAAAATGCAATCTACGAAGTGCATCTAATAGATTAAGCTCAATTATGATGGAACCAGAAATCAAATTGTAGATCTAAGAAAGGGAAAATGATGTGTATTAGTCATCGGAAGTGCTTTTTTAAAGCCAACTGAGGACTCATTTTCCCTATGACGAATGGGTCATAGCTAGGGCTCTGTAAAAAAAGGTTTATGGGTTCTCATCTACTATGTTTGCACTCCCAGATCCTCAATTTTCACAGTCAGACAATCGAAAATAAATCATGTAGGTGAGTTTCCATTAAATTACAAGAATGATGACAACAAATGCAACTTTGACAACTTTGCAATTTTCCTCTTCAAGAGATCCTCCACCTAAAATCCGCAAATACAAATCTATAATAACCCTTTCTAATTATTACTTAATTATATTATTACAAGTATCATTATGAATATTTGATTATAAAAATACATAACTAAGCAAATATTTTCAATCATAGAACACATGTCTAATTAAAATAATTCATAATAATATGTATTCATTTCCAAATGTCAATTAAATATCCAAGTTGACTTGGCTCATTGGGCCACAAAGTCAATACAATATACAATTTTAAATCAAGGTTACATCATAGACCATGATAATCATGAAAATATCCAAGGTTTCCTCTTGATGCTTGCCTCCACTAGTGGACGATAACATGGTTGAAGTGCTTTACCACCCAACCATGAAGCTTACGCTTCTCAAAAATTCTTTCAAATTTAAGAATACCTAACCTTGCATGTAAATTTTAGCAAGAGAACAATTTATAAGGTGGAATCTGGTGTGTGCCCAAACATCAACATTCATCTCTATCTATGATTAGAAAAAATGCAAGATCTATGCTAGGAATGGTAGAGAGTGTTATCACAAATTCCATACACTCATAATGGGCTAATTACTTGGCCAAGTATTAAAATTTAGTTCCAATAAAAAAAGATAGGTTTTGGATAAAGCAAAAACCTATACTCTCTATACTCCATTTCAGAACTCGTCCCAGAAGATAACTTTCATCAACACAATTATTCCTTAGAAATAATCTACCCTCTAGCAACATCTACCCTGAGGTGCTCTATTCTACTTAGGTGGTGTTGCTCTACTCAAACACTAGATTATTCTCTACACACATATCTATGGAAAATTAATTCAGTCTACTTATTTCCTCAACTTAAATAAAATCATAAAATAATTCGATGGACCTATTCATTACATTGTCCATTCATTTCATACACATGTCACATGATTACATTCAACGTAATTCAGTATTCATTTAAGAATGAATAAAATAAGTAACAAAAGAAGGTATGCCACAATTATGTCTATGTATGTAGATGAAGGTATGTGTGCATAGACATATATGTGCTGACTTAAGTTATTAATTTGTCTATACATTTTGAAATAAAAACCATTATAACAGATTAATTTCATTCAAAATAATGCTACAAATTATCATATCGTTTGACAATAAACAAGATATAAATTTTCCTTTTTTAAAGAAATAAGAATAGATTTTTTTGAACATTTTTCCACATACTAATGTGTTGTTTGTATCAAAACAAATGTTGTTTGCAGAAGTTTACAGGCTACTATACCAATATGTCTCGTTAACAATTTCAAGTTATCTAGTTTATCATGTAAACGACTAATGATCTATCATTTTGAATATGAAATTATCAAAACAATACTATTATCATTTTTGTTCAAACAAGGAATCAAATGACATGCTTTTCATTTCTAATCATATACAAATTTGAAACATTTATTTTATTATTTTGGGTTAAGAAAGACTTGTATTTCTTTTGGTGTCTATTATGGTTATAAGATAAAGCTACTATCATTTTAAAAATGACTAACAATCGAATGACTATTTGGTTTCATCACTAACATTATCATTAGTTGAACCTTGAGGAAATGTTGATTATCAGCTTACAATGTTTGATGGCTTGTTGATAAAACACATTCATAGAAATCATTCTAAGAACGATATATTCATGCAAAACAAACTGGTGAAAACAACATATGCAAGCATCATATGTATGAAAAGAAAATTGGGATCATTCAGTTGAATGATTAAATCTATGTACAAATGGTATACTACAATCAATCTTAAAGATCGATGCCCACATAGTAAAATGGAACAATGTAATCATTCTTTCATCGTCCGAGGAATATGAGACAACATGCTTAAATAGTAGTGACATATATATTTATGTACATTGTTCCATGAATGATGTTAGTAGCCTTTGCACCCATTTTGGGTGACATACCTATTCGACCTAGCCGACTGGAGGAACAAAAAATAATGAAAAAAAATTACAATAGCAAAAACAATCGTTTCCCTTAAGGAAAACGATAATGATTTTTAAATCATTTTATACATTATAATGATTCAAACTATCAGAAATCATCTAATTAACCATATAATGGTTAATAAAATTTTCATCCAAGAAGTAAATGAAAGAGGTGAAACAACTAAATCATATAGTGCTTAACTTGGTTCGACTAACAAGCCGATAGAAATAATATTAAGAGATATGATGTATTCAATGTTGGTTAATAAGGCCCATTTCAACATTTTTCAAGAAAATGGTCAATCTTAAATTGAAAACGCCTTGGTCCCAAAGCAAAATACATTTGCAGAAAATGGGCATATATTATTTTTCCATCAACTCGAATGAAATCGACAAAATTTAAGGGGGAAAGAAAGTTTCAAATAGTTTTGAATGCAAAATTCAAGCATAAACAATATCAACATCAATTTTACCTCTATTTGTGGCTTTTCCTCGGTTGTTTCCCTCTTTTCGAGATGAGTCGATTCACTGGCTTACCTTTTTTTCTGATTTCTTGTTACCACTACTAGACCCCTTTGATTTCTTCCCCAATATTTTGTGTTACCAAAATGGAAAATACTTGTTTTCCTTACCTATTCGCAACATTATTGAGTCGTTTCATTCATAATTGACATTAATTTGGCTGCCCAACTATTCAAATTTGAATATCTTGCCTTAATTTGAATGCAGGCCACTATGATATTATCACATTTTATTCTCTCTTCATTTATTATTAAAATTTAACAACAATATTCAATTAATTCGAACTCATATTCAATTTCAAAGAGTTGACATATGTATATATATATGTGTCCATATATATATATATGCATTCATATATAAATATATATATATATGTATATTTATTTATCTCTATTCCACCTTTATAATAGTATAGTATTCAATCACTTCCAAGCAAGGAATAAACTTTTATTTTCATTTGAATAATTTTTTTCAAAAGAAGTAGTTTTTTATCCTTCAAGCATGACTTTCTAATTACATACAAATATGTTTAATCATGCTATCATTCTCTTTTAATTTTGAAACCATATGATCAGAGTAAAAAATTGAATAAGAAGTCACATGTATATCATTCCACAAGCCTATTCTTTTCAAACATTGAATCATTTTGAATCAAGTCAATATAAATTTTAATATGAAAGTTTAAATGCAATATATCATGCTATTTTGTGGTGTGTGCATCCAAATTCCATCAAGCTTTTTGTTCAACCCAGCTAAATGATCCTACTTCAACCGTGTTCTCGTCCTTCAACCTGTTACCCTACATTTGCACACACTTGCACTTACACAGTTCATTAGTAACATTCAATCATGATAAAGTATGAGATAGTTCATAAGATCACATGGTCAAAAGAGGGTCAAATTCCTTCAAACATTTCAAAAATATAAAAAAAATCATCCAACATATTGAATTTCCTCAATAATCCAATTTATCATATTTTAAATTTAAATGCAATAAAAATCAAGTTATGAGATCCTTCCCCTCTTGGAAGATACATCATCCCCATGTATTATTTAATCAAAATTAGAGCATATATGTCTATTTCAACATCATATCATACCGTTTCCAAGCCAAAATATTATAATATTCAATCGAAAATATTCAAACAAAAATTATCAAGAGTCTCTTTCTAAGAAAGAAAATATGGGAAGCAGCATTCTATTTCTTTTGAATCCTCCCAAGTAGCACTATCTTCTAAATACTGGTCCCATTGGACCTTAAACTGACCAATGTCTCTACTCTGCAACTTAACATTACTTCTATCCAGGATTCTAATGGGCTCCACTAGCACCACTCTTGGGTATTGTAACTGAAAGGATTGTCAATCTAGCACATGAGATACATCAAGATGATATGGCTTAAGCAAAGAAACATGAAACATATTATGATGTTGAGCCAGAGCATGTGGTAGAGCAAGTCTATAAGAAAGTGGGTTGATCACTTCCAAGACCTCAAATGGACCTACATATCTCAAGGCTATCTAGGAAGACTTTCCAAAGGAAATGAAACTTTTATGAGGCTTGAATATTATGAAGACTTTATCCCCTACCACAAAATGTCTAATAGTTATATTCTTGTCAGCATAACTCTTATGTTGGTTTGCCACCTCCTTCATTCTGCTCTTAATAACTCCCATTTTTTCTTCCATCTCCTTGAGCATTTCAGGTCCTACTATGATCCTGTCTTCCAATCTATCCCAACTGATGAGTGTACGACACTTTTTACCATAAAGAGCTTCAAACGGTGCCATACCTAAAGATGTGTGATAAGAGTTATTGTAAGAAAACTCTACCAATGGTAAGTATTCTTCCCACTTATACAGTTGGTCAATGCAGTACATTTGAAGGAGTTCATTGACTACCTGATTAACCCTCTTTGTCTTCCTGTCAGTCTGAGAATGATAATTCGAGCTGAAATTTAACATGGTTCCCAATTTGGCATTCAAGGTCATCCAAAATCTTGAGGTCATCTGGGTGTCCCTATCAGAAATGATAGTCTTTGGCACTCCATGTAAGCAGAGATCTTCTAGATAAATTTCTTGTCCAAGGTCAATAATCCATCCTTAAGGTTTCCTAGGATGAAGTGTGCTATCTTGATCAACTTATCAATCACAACCAAGATAACATCATGTCGATTCTTGCTCTCCTACAAATTCCATACTGATCACCTACCATTTGTACTCAGATATGTCATCAAGATACAATATGTGCATTTTCATCCTTGACTCGCTAAAAATCTAAGCATTTGGCTATGTACTCCACTAAATCCTCTTGAGTTTAGGCCAAAAGTACAAAGTTTTCAATTTTGTATCATCTTGGAGACTCTAAGGTGTTCCAAATAAGGTGCATTATAAATCTCTTCTAGAACAAACTTCCTCAGCTCTCTAGAGTTATTAATGTACATTCTTCTCTAGTATCTCAAAATTCCATTTGGTTCAATCTCATACCCATCAAACCAATGATCTAATGGATTCTTTGCTAGGGTGCTCTTCACTCTTTTGTAGTGCTCATCCCCTGGAAACTGTTGTGTAACCTGTTGTCTCAGCTTAGACCTTATTGAGATCATGTCTGCCAAATGTCTTCATATACTAAGAGGATCAACCACTATGTTCTCTTTTTCCTTTATATACTCAATTTTGAAGTCATACTCACTAAGGAATTCCAACCAACTTCTCTATCATGCATTAAGGTTTGGCTGAGTAAAAATGTATTTCAATCCCAAATGGCATGTCTTGAGCTCAAATGGATTTCCCAAGAGATAATGCCTCCACATCTGCAAGACATGAACTATTGCGGCCAACTCTAAATCATGTGGTTCATAATTCACCTCGTGTTGTTTAATATTTTTTGATTCATATGCTACCAATTATCCATCCTACATTAGTACTACTCCCAATCCCTCTCCTGAAGCATATGTGATTATAGTAAATCTTCCTTTAGGATCAGGGATGGTCACCACTGGTGTTGTCATGATTCTCTCCTTTAGGAGTTGGAATTCCTGTTCACACTTCTTTATCCATTCAAACCATGTGTTAGAACCAAAATTTCCATTTTAAAATCCTAAGGGTTTTTTCTTTTAAAACCTCATATTTTTCATTAAACCCTAAGGTTTTTCTCCATTTAAGTCCATCATTTTCCCATCTTTTCATAAAAATGGTTTATTTTAATCCCCATCCATTTCATTATTCATTTTATACCTTACCGCTGCCGTAATATTTCATTTCTATGTGTTTATCACTTTACCGCGACCTCCCACAAAGGGGCCTGTGGTATAGCAATAGTGGTTAAAAGGCAGGCATAAAGTGCTCACCGTGGCACCATGCATGGTCAAACCACAGACTGCGATGGTCGGGTGAGTAGGTAGCAATCAATGAATGAAAATAGGTAGTGGTTACTGCGTAACCACGCGTAGTTAGTATGGTCATCATGGTAGCGTGGTGGACGGTCAACGAGTGGCAGAGATGGCATGGTCAACAGTCAACAATAGAGGCAGTGACAAATGATTGCTACCGTGGTACCACTGGCAGTTAAGCCAGTGACCGCGGCAGCGTGGTAAGCAGGTAGTGGTTAGCAGATAGTTAGTTGGCAGGCAATTGCAACATAGCAGTTGATAAGCAGTTACCGCTATACCGCGCATGGTCTGAACATAGACCATGGTGGTCGCAGTAGACGGTGAGTTAGCAGTTGGCATGGATGGTTAGTAGCTACACCGTGATACCATGGACAGGCAACGAATAGACCACGGTGATGGCGGTAAGGGGTGATGGAAGCTGCGACAGTCAGTGTGGGGTCGGCCACTGCAATACCGCGGTCAGTCAAATGTTTGACCGCGGTAGAGTGGTAAGTTTATTAAAAGCTTTTAGGGTAGAATCAAAGGCAAAGTCAAGTGCAGCATTATGTAAAAATATTTAATTTTTCAATAGGCAATTAATTAAATATTTTGTTTCCACCATGGAATGTAAAACGGATGTAACTGTAATATGAAGGGTCACAACCCTTGAAGTATATTGTATAAATATTTTTAAAAATCAGTGGCATATGAAGAGGGGTGAGAGGTTAGAGGTGAGAGTACAAATGAGATTTTTCCCAGTAGGGGACTGGGAATGCAAATAATGTATAGACTTTCTATGAAAAGATCAATGGAGAGATTATTTTGAATTGCTGAAACCTTCCTGTTGTTAATTGTTGTGTTGCAATAATATATATTTCTTATTTAATTGTCTCCAACTTGAAGTCCTTTGATCATTTAAATCAATATATCAAGCATATGTTTGATTCATTTGTGTGATTTTTATTTGCTAGTATCTGCAAGCTAGAATTAAATTCCTTCAAGTAAATCACAATGATTTAGGATTTCTTTTGGATTGTTGAAGTAGAATTTGATAAGAAAACATTCCAGCCTTATTTATGCAAGTCATAAATCAATGAGGTTTTATGCCAGTCATATAGTTTCATTTTTTAAAGTGCCTAGCAATTTGAATTATGACAGAGAGGGAAATACATTCAATTCTACATATTCTTGACTCCATTGCCCATGTGGACAGAAGGCACTAATCTGCCTCAACCCAAAGATAGAATTTCATATCAAACAATTTATTCAAATCCTTTCATTTGTGCAGTAGGAGTAGGATTAGTTGTAGAGATTTTCATCTATCCACTACCTTTTCCATTGTGGGTAGATTGTTGCATCAGGAAATACTTTTTAAATCTGCATCATGCATTAGGTTCACCTACCTTGGTCTAGCATAACCTAAAGAGAAGAAGGTACAATTGCATCAATTGGACTTGTACATTGAGCAAAAGCGTTGTGAGAGCTTGGAAACCTCTTGTGGTTCAAACCTACGTTTTTGAGACCCAATAGTTTGGTGACTCTACTGGGGATTACTCAGGAAGTTTTCAGCCTTTCCATTTATAGAGTAACCAAAGTTTTACAAATTTTTGGAGATTCCGCTGGGGCAAACCAAAGCAATCCACTTCATTTTCCTACTTTTTGAAAAGCAGGTGGCGACTCTATTTTAGATATGCATGGATATTCTGGAATAGTCACATTTTGTCAAGATGTCAGAAGAAGAGAGAATAGAACAGTCAATCCAAGAGTTGAAGGAATTGAGACAACAAAGGCTACAAGTGAACCAACAGTTGCTGCAATTGGGGGTCAAAAGTGCTCAAAGTACATCACTAAATAGGCCATCATATAGTGAGGATGAAGATGAAAATTCCAAGAGATCTTGGACACCACAAGTGCCACACGATGCAATTAAGAATTTTGGTGATAAAGGTAATGTACTCTATTCACATCAGAACACTTTTGATGAGTATTTTGAAATTGAAGAGAGAGGAAAAAATATTGTGGATGTTTTTTTATATATAAGGAGATATAAGGGAGAATCTATGAGTTTTTTATACAACAGGATGGTAGATGTCTGTATGCAATTACCTCCTCATTTCAGGCCCACAAGACCCACATTTGTTGCACAATTTTTGAGAGCATCAGAGCCTGAATCAGTTTATTGGTCAGATTCATTAAAATAGCAAGCCTTTGATGTAGTAAATAAATTTATTGATTCCATGCTTGGGACAATGTACATGGATATTGATGTGGAAGATGAAAGGGACACACCATCTAGAGAATACATTAGCAGTGCTTTAGAAGCCGAAATAGAAAATGATATCATGCTGTCTGACAATGAAGATGTGGAGAGTACCTCTGGCATAACCGATTGTGAGTCAAATTGTGAAGATGAAATAGTGGATATTGATCTTCAATAGGATGATTGTTGCAGTTATTATGAAGATCAAGAAGAGGTTGCAGACATGATAGAAGATATGGAAGCAGAGACTTGTTCACTTAGCAGTGAGCAAGTTTTAGATTTACTGACTCTTGAATACCAAAAGTATGCATATGAAGATGGTCCCAAGACTTTGGTCCCAGCCTATATATGCTTTGACAGTGAAAATACTGTGTGTAGTGATTTAAATGTTTCCATGAGCATTTCTCACAGTGATAATTTTTTTGAAGATGATCATGAATTTGTTTGTGTCCAGGAAGAGGTATGTGAATTGAATGATTTATGCTTGCAAGAAAATGATATTGGTTTACATATTATTGATGAATAGTGTCCATCATTTGTTGATTCAAGTATGTATAAGGATGACTATATGGATCAAGAATATGTGTCAATTCCAACTAGTAATCTAAAAGAAATGGAAATTAGTTTTGATTTGATTTTTTCAAAAGATATTGATGAGACAAAAAATTTTGGTTGCCATAAGGAATGTTCAGATTTTCAGGCTCTAGTGCAGTTGCAAACACATTCAACAACATATGATAGTGAGCATGCCTATGATTGTTTTGTTGAATGTGGATACATTTTGTATGCTGGGGGTGATAATTGTTTTTTATATGATACTGAGAATGATGAAATGCAGAGTGATGAAATGAATATCAAATAGATTGAACACAATGATTTCCTGAAGGTTTTCAATGGCAGTACATGTTGTAGGCCAAATGGAATGGATAGTTTCAAACGAAACCTGATGAGCTCTAATCAGAACAAACTCTATGATAGAGGAAAGTGCAGGTTTTTCTTTTTGGGGTGGCCTGGGGCCATTCCTTGTGGTTTGATTTTTTGAACCAAAGCAGGTATAGAAGATTAAGGATTTCCAGTGCATGGACAATTCTTAGCAATGCCTCTTTAAAAAATTCTTTTCCATGCATAGTAGTGTAGGGTTTCCATTCTCCATTTGCTCCATTTTTCATATCATTCATCTGTTCAGTCCCTCCATCGGCCATTGCCTTCATTTTTTATATCATTTGCTTGGTCTACTCTACCAAAGATATTATGGATTCTTGTAGTGACTTGCAAATCACTCATCCCCAACAGGAGCCACTGTTAGAACCAAAATTTCCATTTTAAAATCCTAAGGGTTTTTTCTTTTAAAACCTCATATTTTCATTAAACCCTAAGGTTTTTCTCCATTTTTGTCCATCATTTGCCTATCTTTTCATAAAAATGGTTTATTTTAATCCTCGTCCATTTCATTTTTTAATTTATACCTTACCGCTACTTCAATATTTCATTTCTATGTGTTTACCGCTTTACTGTGACCTCCCACAAAGGAGCCTGCAGTATGGTGGTAGTGGTTAATAGGTGGGCATAAATTTCTCATCATGGCACCATGCATAGTCAAACCACAGACCGCGGTGGCCGCGATGAGCAAGTAGTAGTCAACGAAGGAAAACAGGTAGCGTGCAACCGTGTGCGGTTAGTATGGTCACCGTTGTAGCGCAGTGGAAGATCAACGAGCGGCAAATATGGTGTGGTCAACAGTCAACAACGGAGGTAGCGACAAATGATTGCTACTGCGGTATTGCTGGCAGTTAAGCCAGTGACCGCGGTAGTGCGGTAAGCAGGTAGCGATTAGCAGATAGTTAGTTGGCAGGTAGTGGCAACATAGCAGTTGATAAGCGGTTACCGCTATACCGCACATGGTCTGAACATAGACTGCAATGGTCACGGTAGATGGTGAGTTAGTAGTTGGAATGGATGGTTAGCAGCTACACTGTGATACCGTGGATAGGCAATGAATAGACTGCGGTGATGGAAGTTGCGATAGTCAGTGTGGGGTCGGCCACTGCGATACCGCGGTCAGTCAAATGTTTGACCGCGGTAGAGTGGTAATTTTATTAAAATATTTTAGGGTAGAATCAAAGGCAAAGTCAAGTGCAACATTATGTAAAAATATTTAATTTGCCGATAAGAAATTAATTAAATATTTTGTTTCCACCATGGAATGTAAAACAGATGCAACTGTAATATGAATGGTCACAACCCTTGAAGTATATTGTATAAATATTTTTAAAAATCAATGGCATATGAAGAGGGGTGAGAGGTTAGAGGTGAGAGTATGAATGAGATTTTTCCCAGTAGGGGACTGGGAATACAAATAATGTACAAACTTTCTATGAAAAGATCAATGGAGAGATTATTTTGAATTGTTGAAACCTTCCTATTGTTAATTGTTGTGTTGCAATAATATATATTTCTTATTTAATTGTCTCCAACTTGAAGTTCTTTGATGATTTAAATCAATATATCAAGCATATGTTTGATTCATTTGTGTGATTTTTATTTGCTGGTATCTGCAAGCCATAATTAAATTCCTTCAAGTAAATCACAGTGATTTAGGATTTCTTTTGGGTTGTTGACGTAGAATTTGATAAGAAAACATTCCAGCCTTATTTATGCAAGTCATAAATCAATGAGGTTTTATGCTAGTCATATAGTTTCATTTTTTAAAGTGCCTAGCAATTTGAATTATGACAGAGAGGGAAATACATTCAATTCTTAATATTCTTGAATCCATTGCCCATGTGGACAGAAGGCACTGATCTACCTCAACCCAAAGATAGAATTTCATATCAAACAATTTATTCAAATCCTTTCATTTGTGCAATAGGAGTAGGATTAGTTGTAGAGATTTTCATCTATCCACTACCTTTGCCATTGTGGGTAGATTGTTGCATCAGGAAATACTTTTTAAATCTGCATCATGCATTAGGTTCACCCACCTTGGTCTAGCAGAACCTAAAGAAAAGAAGGTACAATTGCATCAATTGGCCTTGTACATTGACCAAAAGCATTGTGAGATCTTGGTAACCTCTCGTGGTTCAAACCTATGTTTTTGAGACCCAACACCATGTTCCCTTTCTGTGGAGTGACATGATTGGAGATGCAATCTAGGAGAACCCCTGCACAAACTCTATATAGTATCCTACGAGGCCCATGAAGATAAAAAAATTTGACACATTCTAAGGCACTATCCATTCCATGATCGCCTTGATATTCTTAGGGTCTACAGAGACTCCCTCGGCTGAAATAATATGGCCTAGATAGTGCACCCCATCTTGATAAAATGAGCATTTGGATAGCTTCCCAAAGAGTTTATTTTCCCTCAACCGATGTAAAACTATCCTCAAGTTCCTATCATGATCCTCAACATACTTTGAGTAAACTAGGATTTTGTCAATAAAAATCAAAACAAAATCATGCAAGCAATCTCTGAACACACTATTCATGAGATTCATTAAAGTTGCAAGTGCATTGGCTAGACCAAAAGGTACCACCGTGAACTCATAATATCTATACTGAGTTCAAAAATAAGTCTTCAGAATATCTTCTTCCTTTATTCTCAACTAATGTTATCCCGACTTGAGATCATTTTTGGAGAAAACTGTCACTCCCTTCATCTGGTCAAACAACTCATTGATCCTTGGGAGTGGGTATTGATTCTTGATGGTCACCTTTTTAAACATTCGATAGTCTATATGTAGATGCAAGGTTTCATCCTTCTTTTTCACAAAGATAATTGGTGCTCCCCAAGGAGACACACTAGATATTATGAGCCCTTTGTTCAACAATTCCATTAACTAGGCCTTCAAGTCATAGATTTTGGTGGAGTTCATCTGATAAGATGCTTTGGACTGAGGCTCAGCTCTTGGTATAAGGTCAATAGAGAATTCAAATTCCCATTTCAGAGGTAACTCCATCAGTTCATCAGGGAATACATCTTGGAACTCCTTGAGAATAGGGTAGTCATCTAGATATGGTTCTTCCTTGTTATCAGGGTTACTGATATGCACAACACAAATAACACACCCCTTTTCACGATCCTTCTTGAGTTCCATAGAAAAGATCCATCTAATCTCTAAGGGTCTTGTTATGCCTTGCATAACCATCCCATCTTTTGCCTTAGTCAAGATGGGTCCCCCTTTGTGTTTTTATCTTTTGTTGATTTTCAAACAAAGTTTGGAGTCGTTTGCTTCCAATACTTTGTTTTATTTTGGTTTACTCTGTCGAAATCGGAGCCAGAACCAAATCGGGTTCTGAAACTTCTTTCAAAACTCGTTCCATTCCCCATCCCAACAGTCTTTATTTTGAGCTTTTTGCTTCGTCTTTATCGGAAGCGGAGCCGGAGTGGGCGTTAAGTTGATGTTTATTGAAAATTGCAAAATCAAAATTCGTCCTGACTCCGCCTCCACTTTTTAAACTTTTTTTTTAGTCTATCTCCTTTTGTTAAATTTTGTTATATCGGTATTTTTATTTTACTTTTTGTGTTTTGTTTTGTTTTGTGTTCTATTGGCGAACCCGGACCTGGAACGGGAATAAAGTTAGGAAATTTCTCAAGTTTCTGAATTAGTTTCCATTCCAATTCTGCCCCCGTCGTTTTCTTGGCCGTTGACTATTGACTGAAGTCACATTGTAGTGAAGTGTTTGTTCTTCTCCAGTTTTGACTCCGCTTAACTGCATTTAATGCATTAATGACAATAGCTTGGCATAGGTAAGAACTCTGATTTTAACCTTCGTTAAGGATTAAACGCATGTTTATTATTATCATTGTTAAAAAATCGAAGAGTGAAATAGAGCTGCTGCGAAGTCCATCTGAGTGAATCGATTCAAGGAGGAGGAGATAATCATTTGTGAATCAATTCAGAAGGTTAGCTAGGATTTGTGTTTGAGGTAGGGTTCTTTTCTCATTTTTCTTTTATTTTATTTTCATGTTCTTCGTTCATATTGTTTGATTTGAATCTTTGAACAAGATCACTTTCTTGAAGTTTTGTGTGTTTAAGTTCTTTCTTTTGTTGGTTGTTCTTGTTTTTGTGCATGTGTTTCTTGTTTTACAGTGAGTTAGGGCATGGTCGCTATCACGTTTTGTCGTGACCACGTCGTGTTGGGTTAAGGTTTTTAAATACATAGATTTAATTAGGGATTTTCATAGTAAGGTAGATTAAATGTAGATTTTTACAGTGAGTTAGGGTTAGTTGAATCTTGTTTTTACTTAGGGTTTTTGTCGCACATTCAATCTGGTAAATTAGGAAGGGTTAAATCCATGCCCTAGTTTTATTGTGTTTTCTAGGTTAGTGTTTTGTGCGTTTCTATGATCATGTTTTAAAAATGATTAAAATATGATGCCCTAATATACAGTTGTCCCCCACGGTCATATAGACTTAGTATTTTTCTGCTATATTTTAAGTCTTATTTCTTTTAATATGACCTTAGTCTTTAGTCATGAAATTATGTGTTGAATTGATAAAATTATTGATGATGTCATGGTCAACATAGCCAGAAGCGAGATCAGAATTGATTTAGAGTTTTGGATATGTCTTTATGTTTAGTGTCAATTCCATCTTCCATCCCGTCTCCGACTCCGTGTATAGTAAGAAGCTTTACTTCACAAAAAATTTTACCGAGCGAAAGCGGAAGCAGAACCGAGAAAAAATATGAAAACATAAAGTTTGAAGGAAATCGAATCAGTTTCCATTCCAGTTCTGGTTCCGATCACTATTTCACTTCTGACTCCAAGCCCGCTTCTTATTAGTAGAGTGATAGTAACGGTTTTTTCTCTGAGCTCGACAGTATGTTAAAAAGAAGATTATTTAAGATATTTGTTGCCTAGTTCTACCTCCGATGTATGTTTGAAAGGTATGAGTTTAAAGACATATTTTGAGATGTTTATTCAAGGATCTAACTAGAGATTTTGTTGCACGAAAACTAAGAGGATGTCGGGAACATCAGGTGAAGCTTCTCAAAGGAACCGACCTGTAGTAACATCAAAGGCAGTACCTAAACCTAAGAAGATGAAGCCAGAAGAGTTTCCTTATACCCTGCGGTATAATCATAGGAGTCCTGTTGTGAAAGTGAGAAAAGTAGAATCAGATTGGTCAGACATCACCGATACCAATTTGGGTCAGTATAATTTTTAGGAGTTATATGCAGAAACCTTTACGGAACAAGAAGATGTAACAAGAAGGACACAAAGAATTGTTGATTCTAGCTTGGCCCATATCACCGTGTTTCCTGTATCAATCCAGTGCCCAGAGTTGATCTTGATAGTAGCCAGTGCCTACAATCCTGCTACAAGACAATGTAAGGATTCACAAAACAATGTAATGATTGATCTCACTCCTCCAGCATTTCAGAGTATATTTAATGTCCTAGATCCTACGAACTTGGTGTAGTTAGATGAGGCAGAGGCTTTGGAGAAATATAGTAAGTTTAAAGAATCCAATAAATCTCATTTGAACAAAAAGTGGTTGAAGACAGAGAAAAAGTCTTTAACTAAGCTTGCAGACCAGCCAAAGAGGGCAGATTTCTATAAAGAGGTATCAAATTTAATAATGATGTTGTCTAGAGTTTTTGGGAAGAGAGATACATTTCGTTTCAAAGAGTGGATGTTTCCTTTCATCTAGACAATCTTAAATGGAGCCCAACAGTTTGATTGGCCGATGATTGTGTCAAATGCTATTCATGATCAACTGACCAGCATCAGGGGGACTAAGTGCTTCTTTATGATTTCTTACATTGTATATGCAGCAACAAGGTTGGGTATCTTCCTAGGCTTAAATAGAGTAGGGATAATGGGAGTGTTGGATGGACAAAAGAAGGTATGGGAGCATTATAACCAGTTGTCTCTGTAGGTTGCTGAAACTCAGTTCAGAAGAGTTAATGATGCATTCATATATGTAGTCATTAATCAACCAAATGGAGATGCAGGGTACAGGCTGAGTCAATAGGCCATGGCATTTATTGTTGAATGGGGATGTTGGTACATTCAATACCCCAAGTTTACATATTTTGGGTTAGCTGGTTTTGAAGGCCATCCACATTTGCTGACGAGGTGTTGCAATAATAGGATAGTATTGATGGAGTTCTTATATCAGGCTCTTGGAGTTAATGCTCGGTTTGGAATAAAGCATAAAATAGGATGTCACAAGTTCCCCATGAAGCTGGGTGAGTATGGCTATCAACATTTGGTAGGAGCAAAGGTGGTCTATAGTGAGCTAATATAATTAAAGCTAGGATTATATACAGCTCGTAAGTATTTTGACCCAAAAGGGAAGATGCATGCCTTGTTGCCTTCGGTGTTTGACAAGCATTTCAATTTATTAGAAGATTTCTGGAGTGACCGACAAGATGAATATGACTTGAGGAAAAAGAATTATGAGAGGTTATTTGTCTCACTTATGGTAGAACTTGGAGTCAAAAATGACACTCCAGACACATTGGTGGATGATGGAATTGTATTGGATCCATCTTATGAAGCTTTGAATATTGGAACTAAAAGCTTGGATCTGATTGATTGGAACAATGAAGAAACTATTGACATAAAGCAAATAGGCAAAATAGTCTTGGATCGAAGTGTTCATTGGTTGATGTTAAGAGCCAAAACTCCTCAAGGATCGGATCCTGAAAAGGGGAAGGGGTATAAAAGACTCAAAAGAAAGACACCTCCTAAAGAGCCTTTGGAGTTCTTTCCCCCAGACATTGAAGAGATAGAACTTGAAGTAGCAGGGGATGAAGAGGAAACACAAGAAGGAGATGCTCAGAAAGGGTCGACTGTTTCAACACCTACACTAGGTGAATCTTCCACACAAGTCCCACTTGCAAAGAAGCAGAGTGAAGAATTTCAAAAGGGAGCTCTTCATAGTATGGTTGAAGCTGGAAAGGGAAAAGAAGTGGAGAGGGAAATTCATGAGGTTGGAATAGATTCAGATGAGACTGTGTCAGAAAAGGATGTGCAAGAGGAAGATGTTGAACAGGTAATGACATACGAGGAGCAATGGGCATTATTTGAAGAAGTTAGAAAGAATGTTGAGGTAAAATCTAAAGAAATAGAAAAGAAAAATTTAATGGGTGCCAAGACACAAACTGATTCCATATTACAACAGCAACAAATTGAAGCTAAAGAAGCAGCTGATGAAGTAGACAGACATAAAAGGCAACAAGAACATGAACTCAAGGTTAAAGAAGAAAATGATAAGTTAGAGTTAATAAAAAAGATTCATGACCTTGAGGAAGAGAAGGCAAGAAACCAGAGGGAGAAAGAGGTCTTGGTTGCTAAGTTAAAACTTGTTGAGGAAGCTTGCCAAAAAGAAGAAGAAGCAGAGCGATTAAGAAAGGAAAAGGATGCTACAGAACTGATCCAGAAGCAATGAGAAGAAGAAGAAAAGCTTAAGGCTTTAGAGGTAGAAAGACTAGAGAAAGAAAGACTAGAGGATTTAGAGAAAGAGAAACTGGAAAAAGAAGCTCTAGAGAAAGAAAAATTGGATAAGGAAAAGATGGAAAAGGAAAGAATAGAGAAGGAGAAATTAGAAAAGGAAAGATTGGAAAGGGAAAAAGTGGAGATAGATCGATTGGAGGATACGATGAAGGAGATTGAACAAGAGAGGCCTAAAAAGAAGGCCAAGATCCTACACTCCACCAGGCTCATAGACAAGGGAGAGATTGTTGATGAGTGTGCAATACCAATGACAGAAAAGGAGGTAGGAGACATGCAATTAACAGATTATCAATTGTGTACTGTCAACTTGGGAAGGCCCACTAGGAATCAGTAGATGAATCTAATTGATGTGGTGTCTTCAACAACCAAGTCAAGAATGTTAAAGGATAAGTAGAAGAAAGATGAGCTTAAGGCTCAATTAGATCAGTTGCATTCCTTTTTGAAAAGTGTCTCCTCTCCGAGATCACAAAAGGTAGCTGCTATTGAGACTCCAATTTTGTTAAGCAAAAAGGAGGTAGATGATTTAGTGCAAGTAAGAGGCAAAGCAGAGATGTTAGACAGATGGGTTGACAAGTTGAATCAGGAAGTAGGTGAAGTTTTGGTTGAGGGTTTTGAGGTTCATAAAGGGATAGAAGAGTTGATAAGAGAAATGCATCTATATATTGAAGCAACAGAGAAACAGAAAGAGGAATATAAAGAGTATAGTCAGAAATTGGAGAAGGTTAGTACATTGCCTTTGACTACTCTTCTTGAACTGTCAATACTTGAGGAAGAAAATAAGGATTTTGTGGAGAAGACCTCTCATATACTCCGATTCAGAACATATTTCTTGTGCAAACATAGAAATGAGGTCCAAGATGTTGTTAATAATCTAACCAAATAGTTTGAACAGTTGGAGGCAATCATTGCTATCATAGTGGATGTCAATATACTAACAAAGGAAGGCCTGCCTTTGAGCCAAGTGAAAGATAAATGGGATGAAAGGTTTAAAGGAGTAATGTAGAAAGGAGATGATGATGAAGATTTGATGATAGATCAAATTATGGATGTCAAAGAAGAGATAAAGGCTCCTATAAGAGAATTGATAAAATTGAAGAATATGAGAGGGTTTTTCTACAGAAGAATTGGAGCAGATTAAATTTGAAGACAACTGGGTGGATTGGCCAGAATTAGATGTATTGCAACAAGTCCTCCCTAGTTATGATGATTTTATTGTAGACCCAACTTCACATGCATAAATATCTTGCACGCATGACTTTCTTTTTCTTTGCATGTTACATGCAGCACTGATAGTTTTGAGGTGCATGACTTTCTTTTCTCTTCTATTTTCTGATCTCTAGTTTAACTGAATGTCTAATATAAGAACTCAAGATCAAATTGATCTGAGTTTCCAAGAGAGTTTTAGTTCCTAAAAGGGTGGATGACTTAAAATAGAAGTGGAGTTTGAATTTTTGTATATCTATAAATACCCTTTGGGTATCATATTGTAAGGGTCGGCTAATAGAGAATAGAATTGGCCTACCTGATATCAGGAGATAGAATTTTGTAGTGATTACAGAGATACATTGTACTTGATTTTTTTACAATTAAATAAAGTTACAGGTTTACGCAATATGGTGTCAAAATTGAGTTGTTTTATTTGATAAGGTTGATAAGTTATAATCTATCTGAATGCCAGTGATTGTGCTGAAGCATGAAAGTTTCTTATGTGATGAAAGTTATTAGAAGAAACCAGATTTAAGGATTATCTTGTTAGATTATCATTGAATTAAATTTGTTGAAGTCTATTGATCTATGACCTTGGCAATGAATGAATGTGTGTTCTTTTAAAAATATTTGAAGTAGTTGTGATAGTTGAATTAAAATTAGCACCTTAGATGCATACAATGGTATAGATTATTCTGTGAATTATATCATGCTTTGGTTTTCTTGATCTAATTGGAAAACATTCATTGTTGAAGGTATATGTTCGGATGCTAGATAAATTTGGTTCATGTTTATTGGTTTACCCTTTGATATATCTTTTTCTTTTGTTTGAAACCCCCTCTATTTACAAGAACAGTTGGTAGAATGAGTCATTGCTTGAATTCTTTTGTTACCAGCACAAGTCCCTTGAACATTATAGTTGCATGGACCAATTGAGTGACACCAAACAGTTGATACCAACTACCAGGACCTTGGGAGTTAGCCTACTACATGTTGTCTTTCTTTTTCAGGAGAAAGAGAGTAGAAATATTCTATTTACACGTTGTTTGTGTCATTTTCACCATCAATAGATCCGGCGCTAGAAGGAGGGCCTGAAAAGACAAGCTGGCTCACATAGTGTCTTTCTCACTAGAGAAATATGGAAGGATTTTGAGATCCTCTACTGACCCTGAACCTTTACAAGAATTACAAACCCCGGTAAAACCTAGACCCCATGCTCATATGATTTTGATACCTACATTGCCACCACCGCTCACTCCACCTGGATTTCCACCAATTCCACCTAGACCACCATCAATTCCACCTACATCACCACCACCAAGCAGGCTTGAGTCTCCACCAATTCAGCCTATATCACACCTGCTCAACCAATCCCACCTATGGCTTACTTTGTGAATAACCCTTGTCCATTAGAGACTATTCTTGGAGGAATCCATGACTTACCAAAGAACCCATAAATTTTTTGTCCTAAATACATACATGGTGAATCAAGAAGTGTTGAGGAGCACATACAATCATTTAAAGATGCTTGCACATGAGCTCAAGTTGCTCATTAGGATGTGGTATGTAGGCTATTTCCTTATTGTTTAGGAGATATGGCATATAACTAGTATTTAAATTTTCCTCGAGGATCCATCCTAGGTTGGACAGATTTAGAAAATGCATTTATTAATCAATTTTGGTTTATGTAGACCCTGCCATTTTGTATCACCAGTTTTCCACAATAAGAATGGAACATCATGAGCCACCTCCATTGTTCAATACTAGATTCCAAAGAATGTTTCGTAGGTTGCAAGACCCTTATCTAGTACCTGAGAATATGGCCATACAGGCATATTTAAGAGTTGTTGATCCTTGAATTGGCCTATTTTTGCAGAGAACTTATTAGCCTGGTGAGATTGATTCTTTGTCTAAAGTTTATCACTGGCCATCAAGTTGCAACAACAGATAAGTCTACAACCAGGAGGTTTAGGAGTAGCTCTTCCTCCCATGAACTATCAGATGCCTAACCCACCATTATACAATATTGTCCTAGGGATGTCCTACTCTCAATAGGGACCGTTGTCCGAGCTACAAGCTCAACCTACCATGCCCTTTTTCGGTAATCGCATGCAAGATTCTTCCCAAAAACCTCAAAATCCACAACAACAAGTGGGAGGATCAACCCATGTTCATTCCCTAGCCATAGTACAGAATGTGTAGAATGAGAAAACTATTCAATTGACAAGTGAGTTAGAGACTCTCAAGAAGACTCTATCTCAAATGTCTAATGACATGGCACAACTAAGGCAAAACCCTCCCCATAATCAAAATCAGAATTACAACAACTAGGGAGGTTATAACAATTAGGGAAGCTATTCCAATCAGAA
>CM021109.1:376989836-377122893 GCA_007115665.2 Sequoiadendron giganteum | reverse complement strand
TGATGTAGATATTGTGATTTCCGAGTTTAGATCACTTTCCCTAGTTATTTGGGGTTGGTGGGTTGTTGTGGTAGATCTAGGTACTACTCATGATTATGATGAGTGGTTGGCATGATGAAGGCCTTTGAGAGTTACTGATCCTAGGGGTGATCCTATTGTGGGCAGAGTAGGTCTTACAAATCATCACGGAGAGTGACAACACACTAAGGTTATCATAGAGAAATTTGATCAAGCTCGACATGATGAGACACAAGGTATTCAAGATGAGCATGTGCCTCCCATGAAGGCTCTGGGATAGGTTTTGGGTCCTCCTCTGCCAGCTAGGGATGTTGATATATTTCTAGCTCAGATGACTGGCCATAGATGCAAAGATTGCACAGCAAGAGTTTGTGGAGGCTTTGGTAGACACTTTGAGAGTTGAGCGAGAGAGAAAGATTGATCGATGACATGCTACAGAGGCTCAAGTACTATAACTAATAGTAGAGAGAGATACTCTTCAGGTAGAGAAAGATAGTATGTGAGTTGAGCGAGATCAGTATTTATAGACATCTACCTATTATCAGACCTTATATGATGCTACTATTCCTAGGGCCTCTCGGTGTCCACGATTTGGGGAGCCGAGTGATATGAGCGATGGAGGTGGTGAAGTAGGTGTAGGTGTAGGTGATTAGTTTGTGAGATAGCCAAATCATTTTGGTGGTCAGTATTGTTTTGTCCCTCCTGTCAGGGTCTTACTTTTTTGGTATTTTATCTTCATATTGTTTCATGGCGTAGAGGAATTTTACAGACATGTGTTATATATATTCATTGGTCTAGTTGAGACCTCATATATAAGTTATGATTTTGTATTATCCTATCACACTTGTGTCATTGTGGATGGTGTACTTTTGATATATTCCCTCTTTGACGATGATATATATGAGATATACCTTCTTCAATTCAGCCTCATTTTATGCTTATGTGATGGTGATATATGATGATGTATGTTTATATGTGTTTTTGTGGATTTTTGATGTATGGATTTGATGTGGATGAATTAATCATACTTTGTCTCATTTATGATGTGATTTGTGTTGATAAGTGAATTCCCTATACATGATACATGATGTTAATATTGGTTTATTATAATCATGATATGTATTGATAATATTTGTGGTTGCAGTATGGATATGGTACTAATGATGTTTTATGCAAGATGAATGTTAATCAGAAGAAATATGGATGATAGATAGAGATATGATGTTAATTAGAAGAAATATTAATGTTTTTTAGGTAGAATAAATATGATGATGGATAGAAATATGATGTTAATTAGAAGATATATTGATGATGGATAGAAATATGATGTTAATTAGAAGAAATAGTGATGATGTTAGTGATTGATAATTTACTTTTTCTTCACTTTAGAGACTTCACGGTTTTTAAAAAAAACCCATGTTTGATGTAGCAAATAGATACGATGCACCAGGGTATGAATTACCGAGGTGACTTTGTATCCATTGTGTGGAATTTGACTCTTCAAACAAAGAGTATCTTTGTTCATACCAAAAATATGAAAACTTTGTTTAAAGTATGGGGGGTTGTGTGAAAAAAAAATTGAACCAGTCACACACGGAGGTATAGAACACCTAACATGTAACTATTGAACGATTTTTTTTAATACAACTTCCATACTCAATAAAGCAAGTATTCATCATGGTAGTATAAAAAAATATCTTATGAAAAGTAAATTGAAATGATGCTCAATTGCCCCCATTCCTTCTCTAAATCCTTATGGACATCCTCGAGAGATCCTAGGAATGAGTCAATAAAATAAATCATAAAAAGTAAGACCACAAAAAGATAAAAAACAAAGTTGTAGTATCACTTTCCATATCTATTTAGGGTGGGGCTATTATCCATTATTGATCATGTTTATTGTAGGAACGGATCCGTTAAGGAATATCTTAGGATGTTGTTGGGACTTGTCAAAAGATAGGTAATTGATACTTTGGCATTGTTTTCGTTTGTTTATAGCCAACTCTTATGCAATTTTTTTGCTTGAAATTTCTAGCTTTTGATGTTTTCTTTGTTTGTTTGTTTGTTTGTTTTGTCAAAGGATGATTGTGGCGATTTGTTTATTATGGATGAAATGTTTATCATGGATTTTTGATGACGGGATGTGTCTTTTTTATTTTCTAACTTTTATGATGTATTTTGTTTCTAACCTAGGGCCTTAGGGGCTCATCAATTATAAGCCTTTCCTACATTGTACATGCAAAGGCTCGTAGTTCGCTTGGTTTGACCTTTTCTATTTTGTGAATGTTTTTGGATTTTATATGTTGTATATTTTTTTTTTTGGATTTTGTATTTTTTTGACTAAGTTGAAAATAAAGCATGTTGGAAACCTAAGGGGACTAACCTAAGGTCTCGAGGGCTAAAAATATTTGCCTACATTGTACATGCAAAGACCACGTAGTTCAACCATTTGACTCAAAAGCATGAATTGTTTTTGGGTGAACAACATTGATAGCTTGGATTGATATCATGTTTTTGTGTCTAGAGGATATGTTGTGGGAAATCTACTTGAACTAGTTGTGAGGTTCAACAAAATTTTCATATCTTAGACTATTTGAGTGAAGGAATAACCCAACAATGTTGTTTTGTTTTTGATAATTTTTGCATGTTTCTGATTTTTGTTGTTTTCTAGTGTTTTTGACTTTTTTTATTTTACAGTGTCTTTGACTTTTTTTGTTTTATGACCATGATCAAATGCCACAAGATCTAATCCATGACCAGCTTTAGGAAGTTTCCCATAATAAAATGACTTACCTTAATCAATGACAGGCCATGATTGGATACATGATTTATGAAATGGATGGGTGGATGTCATGAAAAAAGTGTTGATAGATAATGATGCATGTTTTATTCACACATAATGCCTATTTTCCAGGTTTTCACTATGGTACATGTTCTAGGAGTGCCACAAAGTGGTTTTCACTCAAACAACATTTTATTTCTCTTTACTATTTTTCACAATTTAGAATGGCATGAACTAGATCATTGTGTTGCTGACATTTTCGACACCTTTTAGAATATTGAATGTAGTCTTGCTCCATGGAGGGCCAATAGTATCTTGTTCTGAGAAAATTTTGGACTAGGTTAGGTCCGCTAGAGTGGGATCTACAAATACCTTCATGGACCTCTTATGAGTTTGTTTACTCTTCTTCTGCATTAAGGCACCAGAGTAACCTACCATCTAGGCTATGATGGTATAGGATTTCTCCTAGGATCATAAAATGGGAGGTTCTATGAGTGAAGGTTTTCTTCTGAGTAGTCATTAAGTCAAGTGGTATGATACTATTTTAGATATAGCTAAAAGTATCTTGGTACCATGGGGATTTAGGACCAACAACAACACATACCATTTTTATTTTGGGATGTCGAATGCAAGCACAAGTAGTTGTTCCATGAGGAATTCATATTTAGGCACATTCTCAAGAATATCAAGCAACGAGCTTATTGTTGCCATTGCATCAAAAGCTCTATTATTGATCCTAGGAACTTGTTCAAAGGTTATTTTGATGAAGTACTCCTTGAAGTTTTCTACCATTCTTTTGTATGGTAGCAATTTCTCATCTTTTGTTTGATATTCACCGTTCACCTATCTAATTACTAGCTGAGAGTCTCCAAAGACATGTAGCTCTTTTATTCTCCATTCGATCACCATTTTGAGCCCCATGATAAGAGCTTCATATTCTAAGATGTTTGTTTAGGGGAATACAATCTTGTAGGCCTTGGTTATACTATCTCCCTATGGTGTGAGAAATAAAATACCTACTCTAGAACCATGTTGACTATGGGACCCATCAAAGTATAGAGTCCATTGGCCTGTCTATTCTATCATTAAGAAACTCTCATATGGAAAATTTGTTGTGAGAGGTTTATGATCATCTAGGGGTGCTTCGGCCAGCTAGTTTGCTATGAATTTTCCCTTGAAATCTTTCCTATCCATGTACTCTATATCAAACTCACTCAAGATCATCACCTATTTGGCTATTCGACTTGTTAAGGTTACCTTTGCTAGTAAATATTTGAGTGGTTCCACCTTCAAAATAAGCTTCAACTTTCTATTTAAGATATAATGTCTCAACTTTTGTGTTGAAAACACAATTGGGAGACATTCTCTTTTAATGGGAAAGTAGTTTAGTTCATAGCCCACTAGTGTTCTACTAATATAGTAGACTGCCCTTTCTTTATTGTTATCATCTAGTTGGGCCAGGAGAGCTCCTAATGTTGCTTGTGTGGTAGACACATAAAGTATCATCTCCTTTTTTGAAATATGTGGCATGAGTATAGGAGGAGTAAGTAGATACTCCTTGACTTGATGGAATGCTTGGTCGCATCTCCCATCCCATTTGAAGGTGATGTCTTTATGTAGGAGATGAGTGAAAGGGTGGAACTTGTCTGCCAATTGTATAATAAATCGCTTGATGGATTGTAACTTCCCTTGTAGGCTCCTCAACTATTTGAGTGAAAGGGTGGAACTTGTCTGCCAGTTGTATAATAAATCGCTTGATGGATTGTAACTTCCCTTGTAGGCTCCTCAACTATTTGAGTTTCTTTGGAGGAGGCATCTCTATTATAGCTTTTACTTTGGAAGGATCTACTTCTATCCCTCTTCTTGACACTATGTACCCCAACAACTTTCCAGATGTTACATTGAGAACATACTTTTTAGGATTGAGTCTCAAATTGTAGTGTTCCAGTTTATCAAACACCCTTGCTAGGTTTGTAAGTGATCTTCCCTTTCGATTGACTTTTCTAGAATGTCATCCACATATTCCTCCATGATTGTGTGTATCATGTCATGGAATATGGTATTCATCGCTCTTTGATAGGTTGCTCCTACATTCTTTAGACCAAAGGGAATTACATTCTAGTAGAACATCCCCTAAGAATAAATGAATTTATTTTTGTGTTGGTCATCTGGAGAGATCTTTATTTGGTTGTATCCAAAGAAACCATCCATTAAGGATAGAATCTCCTACCTTATTGTTAGATCTACAATCATGGAAATTCTTGGCAATGTAAATTCCTCTTTTGGACAAGCCTTATTCAAGTCTCTGAAGTCTGTACATATCCTTATGCCCCTAGTAGGTTTGGACAATAGTAATAGATTTGATATCCATTGTGGATAGTCGATGGGTTTGATGAAACCCACATCTAGTAGATTCTTTAGTTCTACCTTTACTAGTAATGCTATCTAAGGATGCATTTTTCTAATTTTTTGCTTGATAGGCTTTTCTCCAAGGATGATAGCTAGATGATGCACCACTACTACTAGATCTAGTCCAAGCATGTCAGTATAGGCCTAGGCAAAGTTTACCTTTCTCTTGTTGATGAACACTATGAAATTCACTTTCTCCTCAAGATCAAGTGATGCTATATGGTATGTTATCTTTGGGTCCTCCGTTGTGCTAAAATTTATGCATTCTTCTTCTTCTACAAGGAGTGTTGATCTTTCTTGATATTTTGATATGGGGAGATTGAATCCTCCATCCTTGGGTGCCTCTGGGAGGTTTTGACCTTCGGATGTGTCCTTTATTTTTCTCTTTTCTGGATCTGATAGAGCCATAGTGTGGTTTTCCCTAGGGGATCATATCTTTATGTTTTTCTTTCATTTTTGTGACTAGAAGATTCAATTTGTCCACCAAAGTATGCCTCTTGTTCTAGCTCCATGATGAACCCTACTTTGTGATCTCTTGTTGGTATGTTTGTTTGAAGTCCCATGAGCTTCGTGATTGCCTCATTATTTTGGAATTGATCCAGAATAGGTGTATGTTGTTGTTGATCCCAATCTATGAGTTGTGGGTAACAGAGTGGGAGACTATCATCTCGGTCTACAAAACTAACAAAAGTAGGTGAAAGGGTCAATATAGCTCTAGTGTCTTTTTCCCACTGGGTATCTAGGTTGTCATTACTAGAAGCAGGAGAATCATATCCAGTGACGAAGGAAGGAGAATCCCATTTGTATTCATTAGAGTCCGTTTCAGAATGGTAATAGATGTTGGAAATGGTTTCCATGTATTGTAGAGGGAATTTATCAATTCTAAAGTTATCAAATAATTCTTCGATGGGTAACTTGTTGTCCATGACATGATAGATATCTAGTGCCTTAATGCTAGCATAAGTTTCTCATTTCTTCCAAAAGGTTCTTTAGTTTTTGGAATGACCACGTCTTTTGGTTTATACCCTAGCCCCATTTTTTTTTCCTATGTTCCACTATGATAGGCTCTGATTAGCCTTTTTTATGTAGCCCAAGGCTACCTATTCCATTGTATCCCATCTGTTTGACTAATTGATAACCTCTAGTTTTAGAATCAATTAAAATGGGTTGTGGCTTTTTTGGCTCTTTTTGGTCCTCCTTGTAAATCATGGATGAAAGGCCCTCCTCAAATATTTCTTTATCTTTCATGTCTCCCAATCTAGTAAAGATAGTGGGTTTGGCTATCATTTTTACTATCTTGATCTCTTTTGGACCTCCATATACTCTAGGTGTTGGTGGAAGCATACCAATGCAGAATGACTGGTTAAAATGGTAGTTCCCATTACCCTTGTCAAGTACTTGAATCTTGGATTTTGTTTTTGGCTGTTCACTTGATGTGTTATTGGTAGAGGTTGATGGAAGCATGGAAGGGTCAACATAAGAAAATGAATGGAAGGCTATATCATTGCTAGGCACACGTTGGATTTTATTGTACTTCTCCTCCAACTTTTCATAGAAATGAAAAGGTTCAGGATCGACATATAGTGTCACTTACTTTCCTTCATGGGGAAA
Source organism: Sequoiadendron giganteum (assembly GCA_007115665.2). NCBI lineage: Eukaryota > Viridiplantae > Streptophyta > Pinopsida > Cupressales > Cupressaceae > Sequoiadendron > Sequoiadendron giganteum. Next base: position 377,116,073 of record CM021109.1, on the reverse strand, counting down.
ATTTAGGCATTGATAAAAAGTGGAAGGGACTACTTGTAATGTGTGGATCCAAGGGAATCCTAGGAGTAAGTCATATGGCAACTCAAGATCTAGTACTTGACAAATAGTTTTTGTGATGGTTGGTTCTATCTGCACCGATAACCTGACTGTTCCTTCAAAATTTCTTTCTAAGTCATCATATGCCCTTATGGTGATACTCTTCTCAAGAATTTATATCTATTTTGTAATTAGTAAGTTTTTTTATGTAAGGCTTAGGGCAGGGTCTTGCTTTTGTCAATCACATCATCAGAATACCCTAGTTGTTTGATGAATTTAAAGGTATATATTTTTAAACCTACACCATTATCTATCAATACTCGTTTGACCATGGTCTTGTGAACACCAACCTCTATGTATAGAGGTTGATTGTGGAATGTTCTTTGTGGTAAATGTTTCTCTGAAAAGAATAAATGATTACTTGTGGTGATTTTTCCAACCATGGCTTGGAACTGACTAGGAGCGAGGTCATTAGGGACTAACATTTCCAATGCTTTTTTCCAATATCTCCCTATGTGCAGGTGACAGTTTTAACAATTCTAGGATTGAGATGAGGGCAGGTGTCTTCTTTAACTATTCCACAATGTTGTAGTCACTTGGTGACTTGATTATGGGTTTGGGAGGTGCTCCTTGTATTGTAACTCTTCCTCGACAGGTAGTTACGTTGCAATTGTTGTCTCCTCCTCATATCGTTACTACGTTTTCCCTATTGTCATCAACCTATGAGAGGGTTCCTAAAATTGTGTCATCGTATGTGTAATTAGCACTATGGTACTCTTGTCCCTTTCCTTTATCATTCTTCTTAGCATGGTTTGGGATTGGGTTTGAGTATATTTGTAGGTCCTTGTTTCTGGGATGGTGTTCCACGTCAAATTCCCCTTTTTCTATCAAGTCCTGGATGATATGTTTGAGTCACATGCAATTATTGGTCGTATGTCCTTTAATCATATGGAAATCACATAAGTATTTCTCATTGTACCATGGTGTATTAAATCTAGGTTCCTCATAATTTGGGCGATCATTCATTTTGATGAGGTTTTCTTGTACTAGTTTACGCATGACTATTTCAAGTGACTCACCTAATATAGTGAATTTCCTTCTAGGTTGATCATAATGCCCTTGTTGCCCTCCCTGATTTGTCTATTGGTTAACAACCTGATTTTTCTTGGGATAGGCAATTTGGTTGCTTTGTGTGTTTTTTGGACCATAGCTTTTTTGTGCCACTTGTGGCTTGTTTTGATTTGTGTTTTGTATATTCCATACTGCTCTAATGTCTACCACTCCATTTTTTGTGACGTTTTTATTTTTAGCCCAGACTTTGGGTTTCTCATTTGAGCTAGAGGAACTATCTTTTGAGATTTTTTTTCTTAAGGTTCCTCTTGCTATGAGGGATTTCTCAATATGTAACCCCTTTTTAATTGTTTCCTCAAAGCCTATAAGACATAGCATAGTGAGCTGGTAGTTTATTTAGGGCAAGACATTCGTGATGAAAATATCCACCAACTCCTTGTCTAGAATGGGCCATTTGCATCGACTCGCTTTGTGTCTCCATCTCTCTAGGTAGGAGGTAAAGGACTCTCCTTGGTTTTGTTTGATCGTGGATAGACTAGTGATGGTGACATCTTGTTCTATTTAAATGATAAGTGGGTTATAAATTTTCTAGATAGCTCATCAAAAGTTTTGATTCTAGGTTATAGATGGGTGAACCACTCCATATTGTGACCTGTAATGATGTGTGGAAAGAGCCTCATGAGATAGGCATAATTATTTTGTACCTCCATACATGATACTGAGAAGTCTCGTACATGCTCTACCGGATCTCCTACTCCTTTATACTTTTTATCAAATCTAGTTATCTACAAGTTTTTTGGAAAGGGTAGTGTTGTGATGGAACAATCGAATGCGAATGGACAAATTTCCTACAAAGTGTAGGTCTTATTTTATTTTTCTATCTGCATATCTTCTATTTTTTGTGATAGCATCTAGTTCTATTTCCATCTCCATTTTTGGTACATATGTTTTCAAACCCTACGTGTAATAACCTTGTTGCCCTACCAGGTTTTGGTCATAGATCAAGTATTGTGAAGGTATAGGACCTTGATAGCCATATGGGATGTAAGGAGGGTTAATTCCTTTTTGTGCATAAGGAGGGTTAACTCCTTGTTGTTGGGGTGGAACATACTAAAGGCTTCCCTGATGATGCCTTTGTGGGTGACCTTGTTGATGGGATGACTGAAGAAGGGTTCTTTGTGGTGCACCTTGTTGGGAAGGACTAAACTGAGGGTTACCCTAGTGATGCGTTGGTAGGATACCTTGTTGATGGGATGAATGAATAAGGGTGCTCTATGGTACACCTTTTTGGGTAGGACTAGAATAAAGGTTACCCTGATGATGTGTTTGCGGGATACCTTATTGACGGGACGACTAAGTAAGGGTGCTATGTGGCACAGCCTACTGGGTAGGACTAAGATGAAGGTTACCCTTATGATGTGTTGGCAGGATACCTTGTTGATGGGATGACTGAATAAGGATGCTATGTGGCACACCCTACTGGGTAGGACTAAAATGAAGGTTACCCTGATGATGTGTTGGCGGGATACCTTATTGACAGGATGACTAAATAAGGGTGCTTTGTTCCATACCCTGTTGGGTATGACTAAAATGAAGGTTACCCTAATGATGCGTTGGAGGGATACCTTGTTGATGGGATGACTGAATAAGGGCACTTTGTGGCACACCTTGCTAAGCAGGACTTAAATGAAGGTTACCTTGATGATGCATTGGTGGGATACCTTGTTGATGGGATGACTGAATAAGGGTGCTCTATGGTACACCCTGCTGGGTAGGACTAAACAGAAGGTTACCCTAATGAGGCATTTGTGGGACACCTTGTGTATACATCTAAAAATGGTCACATTAAATCAAGTTTGGTAATTAATTAAATACGAATTATTTAATTAATCTTCTAATGTCATCTACATATAAATAAATTTAATTATTTATTTATATTGTTCACTTTCACTTTCTAATTCTTCTAATTTAATTAAATAAATAAGTTTATTTAATTATTACCATTTTTTATCTTCCTCTTAATTAATTAAATAAATTTTATAATTTATTTAAATTAATTATCATATTAATTTAAGTTTGAATTTTTAAATTCAAATAAAGATCTTCTTCTAAATCCATCATTATTTCTAATTCTTCACTTCACATTTAATTAAATATTCAAAATATTTAATTACACACCTTTTATCCTTTTTTCACATATAATTGAATATTCTAAATATTTAATTAGAAACTTCTTATTCTTTTTTCACATATAATTAAATATTTTAAATATTTAATTAGAAACTTCTTATTCTCTTTTCACATATAATTAAATATTTTAAATATTTAATTAGAAACTTCTTAGTCACTTTCCACACATAATTAAATATTTTAATATTTAATTATGGAAACTTCTAAATTCACATGTCACATATAATTAAATTATTTAATTATTTAATTATAGATTTATCTTCAACTACCAACTAACTCTTCATAACTAAAAATTCCAAATGGCTACTTTCCTTCATTTTTGAATGGAAGAGGTTGTGTAGGAGGAAAAATTTTCCTTCTTTCTCTCTAACTTCTCCATCTTCCATCGTTCATCTTACTAGGCTTGATTTCAACCGTCGATCTTTGCCAACTAGGATTTTGCCTCCAAAAGTCTATAAATATAGCCTCTTTGTCTTTGAAAAGGATCTAGAATCATAATCGAATGTAGCATGATAATTATAGTTGCATTATCCAACATTTAACAATCTTGTTTTCTTGAGAATAACATAGCATCTTAACTTTATAATATGTTCTAGTTTCATATCTTAGCTTCATCACATCATATCATTTAGCATAGAAATGCATGTTACATAATCTCATTCTCTAGGTTGTCATTCTGCCAAGCTACTACTTACACAATCTAAGAGCCAACAACTTACAACAAATCCTTGGAGATAGAGGACAATGGGATGCCTTTGAAGAATCTTATGTGTTTAGAGTTTGTTTATCTTTAAATTAGATTTCTTTGATACAATGTCACATTGGTGTGTTTGTTTAACTTTTTAGTTTATTCCAAATATTCACACACACATTTTTGGCGCCCACTCTGGGACCCTTGCCTCATTTTTATTTTTCTATTGTAGGTTTTCAAGTAGGTTTCGGACTAGACTCGCAGTTTAGTGCATACGAGATGCATTTTAGCGCATCCCTGCTCTACATACGAGGCTTTGTTTCAGTGCATTTCTACTCTATTTTAGCACATATATGTGATCTTTTAGCGTATAGCCACTCTATTTTAGTGCATCCCTGAATTTGTTTTAGCGCATTTATGCTTTGTTTTAGTGTATTTATGTGTGCTTTTAGTGCATCCAGGGAACTATAAATTTTAATACTTTTTTCACAAGGTTAAAATGAAGCAATCCTAAGGTAGACATTCAAATTTAAAATAAACCAATCCTAGTATAATCACCAAACAATTGATTTATCTTGGATAAAATGAATCCTATGTCTTTTGTGAAGCAACATCTTCACTTAGCTTAGCAAATTTTCATTTGGGATTAAAATTGAACAAAATTGTTTGTTGTGATTGTCGGGTGATAGGCCTATGCTCTCCCCTTAACTGGGTGATCAAAATTCTAGACTCATCTTTTTATTTCATGTATTTTAGTCTTTATTAAAACCCTTAGCAGGCATGCTCTTGTCGGAAAAAGTACTCACCCAAGAGGAACGACCTAAGTAGGAACTCCTAAAGCCAAGGATTCCAACCCACTATAATCAAAAGTGAGTTGTTGATGAAAATCCACTCGACAGTAGTGTGCAAGGTAACCATCCCCAAAGCCTTTGTTCTAAAGGTTGGGAGGTATCCTGAGGGAGTATATCATTTGTCACAATGAACAAAAACACTTACTACAAACCTTAGTGTACAAGCCAACTGTGTTAGTAACCAAACATTATAATATTCATAGTGCAAGGGGAGGGAAGAATCTGCCCCCAAGACACTCACCATATAATTACCAAGGATTGTTTTCTCAAGGGATTGAGAAATCTATCTTTGAGTAGACGCTTGGAAAAGGAAAAAACATGGGCGCCCTCTAGGGGGTGACACAGTTGTGTAAGTTGACACAAATTTTGTAAGATGTGGGTTGTGATGATTATGATGACCTTTTTGAGAATTAAGAGTGAGTCTGCTTGAAGTGTTTTTTTGGTTCAATACCCGTGGAAATTTCGAACATACACTTATTGTTAGATTTTAGGACTTTAAAAACAATTGTTTTCCTACTGCATGTCATGTTTTTAAAACATTAATTCAGATAAAGATCGTCCAATTCAGAAAACTGTCAAAACATGTTTGTCTCAATGCATTGACTGGATCTTTTAGCGCATCCCTGCTCTGTTTTAGCCCATCTCTGCTTTGTTTTAGCGCATCCCTACTCTGTTTTAGCGCATCCCTACTCGGTTTTAGCACATTTATGCTCTGTACTAGTGCATTTATTCTTTTTTCTAGTGCATCTATGCTTTATTTTAGCGCATCCATGTAACAATCCAGTGCATTGATCTGATCTTTTAGTGCATTCATTGAAAAGTTTAGTGCATCCATTGAACAAAGTAGTGCATTTATTTTCTAAGTCAAAATAGTTTTTTGACATAATATGCTACCAAGTCTGGTCTTTTCTATGCTTAGGGTCATGAAATTAGGAACCTTTGTTAAGAAATACCTTGAGAAAAGGACCAAGAAACCAAAAAGGTCCCTTAGTTACAAGAAGCTTTTGAAAAGGTGACACTTTTTATACCAAAGTCAGAAATTTTTGTGTGAGCATAGAACTTTCATTCATCGATATCACGACTTTCCTAGGGGATTTACTGATGATTTTGATTTAGAGCCATTATCTTCATAAGCTTTCTTTCAATGAAGAGCTCTTTCACAGAGGCATAATCATAGTCAGCCCATTCATCCCTCTTTCATCCTGCAACCTGTAATTAAGTATTCCAATCATCCTGATCAAGTGTTGCAATAGAGAACTTGGAAGCATTAGGCTTTTGAAAATTCCTTATTTTCTCAAACTAAGATCAAAACATCCCAAAGTGAATCATCACATCCTTTTCGATTTTTAGTTTAATTCCCATAACAGGATCATCATCTTTTAATCTAGGGAATCACGAACTAAAAATTAGAAATTTCTTTAGTCATATCAATAGAATCCATCATTCTATTCTGACTAATACATCCAAAAAATTGCACTCTCCCATTTGTGATCAAAGTTAGTAAAAATTTGGTACAAGCATATGCATGTTGTCACGAGATCCCGAAAACACCAAGAAGAAGATGAAAGGGAAAATCCATTTGGCAACATGGATGATAGAGAGAATCCTTTTCATAGGTTTCATCCTAGGAATAATTCAAGTGATAATGAAAGAACCGAGGAGTTACTTCAAGAGGTTGAATAGGATCCGCAATTTCATACTCTCTTGGAAAAAATTCTAGAACGGAACAAAGAAAGATATTTTCTTTTGTTAGCAAACCAAGGAGCTAAACAAATTGCACTCTCCCATTTGTGATCAAAGTTAGTAAAAATTTGGTACAAGCATATGCATGTTGTCACGAGATCCTGAAAAACACCAAGAAGAAGACAAAAGGGAAAATCCATTTGGCAACATGGATGATAGAGAGAATCCTTTTCATAGGTTTCATCTTGGGAACAATTCAAGTGATAATGAAATAACCGAGGAGTTACTTCAAGAGGTTGAATAGGATCCGTAATTTCATAATATCTTGGAAAAAATTCTAGAGCGGAACAAAGAAAGATACTTTCTTTTGTTAGCAAACCAAGGAGCTAAACTACCCTCTGATTTTGATACTGAGAAAATTAGAGAAGATCCTAAAAGAGTTGAAACCCCCTTAAATGATTTTAGTGCTCTTACCCGGCAAATAAGAGCACTACAAGGACAAATTAAGAAATACAAGGGGGTACGACCAAGAAATATGTTTTGGAAGATATTTTTCCATATCCCTTCGATAGGAATCTCAACATGATTCCTTTTCCAAATCATTGTGAAATATTGAAATTTGAAAAATACAATGGAAAAACGGATCCTATTGATCATGTGAGGGAGTTTCAAAATATGAACCTGGAATTTGCTCATGAAGATACATATGTGATGTGATTGTTTCCACAAAGTCTAGGTGAACAATCCATGGAGTGGCTTTCCAAAATCACTCCCTCCATCAAAATTTTTGAGGAGTTAATCAATAAATTCATATCTCAATACTCCTACAATATATAACATCAAGTAACCATGCTTGTTTTGTGCAAAGCAAAGAAAAAGACTGGAGAACCCTTTATCACATTCCTATGAAGATGGAGAAGATTATTCGCATGATATTCCCGTCTAGTTCCTGAAAAGGAAAAGATGGATATCTTTATTAATAGTCTTGATCAAGAAATGAGTTATAGGCTCAAATTGCAATGTCCTCCAAATTTTGAAAAATTAATCGAAAATGGGATCAAAATTGAGGAAGCTTTGGTCAAGCGAGGAATCTTGAAAATCTATAATGAAAAAAATTCTTCCAATTCCTCCAACAATGAAAAACCAAAGTTTTGGCAGAAATACAAGAATAATGGCAATGATAATTCAGCCGAAATGCATAATGCCAAACTGGTCTTCAATCTATCAGGAATCACACCCAAGACCGATCAAACCCCCAATCAAAACAATCCCACCCAAAACACAAATTGAAATGACAATCATCAAAATAATCCTCCATCTAGACCACCATATCAAACATCAAATAACCGTAGAAAGTTCACACCTTTGGGGCAATCATTAGAATCCACATTGAAAGAGTTTCTTGCAGCAAAGCTTATAACATTACCAGAGGCAAGAATTTATGATCCCCGAGTTAAACCCTCATGGTGGAATGATGCACATTTTTGTGATTTTCATAGGAATAATGGACATAAAACAAATAATTGCATGTAGCTAAAGCACTTGGTCCAAGATTTTCTTGACAACAAAGCGATAGACATTGAGGAACCTACAATGAACACCAAATTTTAAAAAAGGGGAATCCTCTTCACCAAACACCCAAGGGAAAAGCGTGAATAATGTCCATGATACTACCATTCTTAATATTTTTGTATTTGATAATCAAAGTAGTTTCATCCAAATCCAAATTAAATTAAATGACCTGCCAGTACCATTTGAGTTGGAAGTTCATAAATCCCAAGCTATGGAGAGACATTTACCTGCATCCCATTGTCTATCATTTTCCGAAAATGATGACATTTCACATACTCATCTGCATAATGCTCCACTCCATATTAAGGCTCTAATCCATAAATTCCTGGTCAAACATGTCCTAATAGATGGAGGACTTGGTTTAAATATTTGCACCCTAAATCTTGTTACTGCATTGGGATATTCAAAATATTTAATAGATTCTAGTCAAAAGATCATTATGAAGGCATATGATACAGAAGAACGTTTATCTAAAGGATCAGTTATGCTACCAGTCAGAGTTGGCCCTGTGGTGAAGGATGTGGTTTGCCAGGTACTTGATCTCCCCTTGACCTATAACATCCTCCTTAGAAGACCTTAGATACATGAAATGCAAGTGGTATCCTCTACATATCATCAAGTCTTAAAATTCCCTCATGATGGAGTTGAAATCACCATACAAGGAGATCCTAATCCTTTCATGCATGGACATAATCCAAGCCCTAAAGCTGAAATCCCCATTCCTAGTAATTGTGAAACACCACTTTCTCGACCATGTGTCCATCTTGAATCTTTGAAAGCCTCTACTTCATTCACTGCACTATCAAACCCCACAGTCCAAATCCATGATCTAGGATATGGAGAATACCATTTGGATAAGCCGGTGATAATAAACACTGCTACAGTCATCGAGAAAGGGCAGACTTCCAATAATGACATCAAGACAACTACAAAAGGGATGCAAAACAATGGCCATTCCTAGGTTGAAAAATCTTGTGATCCAGATAATACACTTGCTACTTCCACACCTACTTCCACTCAAACTTTTCATATCATTGATAACCCCCTATTTGACCAGGATATCTATGATAATCCACTTTTTGATGAAGACCCTGTGGAAGATATCCTATCATCACCCTTCCATCCCACTTGCCTTGGGCTAGGGTATGAATATTCTATTGTTCCCTCTATTAAGCCATCTTGCTAAGTCATTAAGGATGTGCAAGCCTCCTTTGATGTTAACAGTACCAAAAAGGATAGTCACGAAGATTCCATTGACGACATCAGCACTCCCCTCTCATCCATCTCACCCACATCCATCCACCTTGTAGACATGGATCAACAAGTATCTCTCAAAGAGAATGTAAAGGAAGTAACTCAAGAATCAAAGGTAAAAATGTATTTTCCCAATGGAGATCCAGATTCAAAAGAAAGAAAGATCAAGAAAAGTCCCTTAGCCAACATAAAAATCTATTGGATGAATCACAAACAAACGAAGATCAAGAAGAGTCCCCTAGCCAAAATAAAAAGCTATCGAACATATCAAAAATAAAAGCAAGCAAAATTTGATCTCCAAATATGTTTCTCCCTCAAAAGTCACTGGGGGCATCTATCAAAGAAGAAAAAGAAAGAAAGAACTTGTTGATCTACGTTCTTCATCCATGTCACCTATACCATTAAATACATCAATTTTCACTTACCCATCATATCATTACACAACGATTAGTGATTTTTTTCAAGGTGTCTTTGACGGCGACCCCTTCACGTACTTTGGCCCATGGGTTTCCCAAGCTCCTTTTCGGTTGAAGCTTGATGGCCCATGAATTGTGCACATTAGGGATCCTATCTAGCCTCTTTCATCTGTCACATTTATTATTTTACCACTCATACTCCTCATTCCGATTGGATTTTTTCATCTAGCATGGTCATCCACACAAGAATGGGGCATCATCAAGGTATCTTATGGATCTGGCGTTTATCAATTCTACATCTGGCTTTAGAGAGCACAATATAAAAGGTCTTGAAAAAATCTAAAAACAGCATAAAAGTTCTTAAAAAACTAAAAAAATAGCAAAAAAAGTATGGAAAAAATCATCATCAAGGTGAAAACCTGGCAAACAAGCATCCTTTTGATATACAAAAAAATCAAAAAGATCAAAAAATCAAAAATACAAAAATACAAAAAAATCAAAAAGATCAAAAGTACAAAAAAAATCAGAAAAAGAAAAAAAAGTACAAAAAAGGTGAAAAATCTAAAAAAATCGTTGCTTTGATGAAAACCTGGCAAACAGGAGTCTTGGTAGCAACAAAAAAATCATAAAATCTGAAAAAGCGCAATAAAAAAAAATGGTGAAAACCTGGTAACAGGTGCTATTTGTAATAAGTCGGCTTTTCCATCTATTTGAATGTGTGTTGATCAACCGTATTTTTCTATCATTGTGCATTCATGCCTATCATACAACGAGCTTCATATCCATATCCAGTTGTTGTGGTTGTGTCCCACCTTGGCTTGGTTATCATTGTACATATCCATAATAAAATTTGGTTTGTTTCTCACTAGAGGCAAAATCCTGATCTCACTGGGGGAAAAAAATCGTTAGGCTTTGTACACATCTAAAATTGGTCACGGTTGATCGAACCTGTTAATTAATTAAATATGAATTATTTAATTAATGTTCTTAAGTCATCTACATATAAATAAATTTAATTATTTATTTATATTGTTCATTTTCTAATTCTTCTAATTTAATTAAATAAATAAAGTTTATTTAATTAATGCTATCCTTCCTCTTAATTAATTAAATAGAGTTTACAATTTATTTACATTAATTATCACAAGTTTAAATTCACAATTTAAATGATATTCTTCTCTCCACATTTAATTAAATACTTTCAATATTTAATTAAATCATTTTCCAAATTCCCACTCCTCTCACAAAAATTAAATATTCTTAATATTTAATTAAAAGGCTTTTCCTTTTCTCACATAATTAAATATTTGTAATATTTAATTAAAGCCTTTTCATATTTCTCTCGCACATAATTAAATATTTATTTATTTAATTATGAGACACCTTTCAATTGTCTCTTCATTTTTTGTCTCCTTTTCGAATTCTCGATCTCTCACCGTTCACTTCAACAAGTTTGAACTTGACCGTCAATCTTGGCTAATCAAATTTCTACCTTCAAAAATCTATAAATACAGCCCTTTCATGAGTTGAAAAGGACCTCGAATCTCAGATTTTCATGCGTAGTTACTATAGTTGCATCTTAGCATTCATAGCATTTCAATTTTCATAGTTTGATTTTGTAGCAATGCATATGCATTTTTATTAATCTCATTCTCTCAAGTTGCCAATTCTACAAGCTGTTGTTTTAAACAACTGAGAGCAAGCATCTTTGAACGAATCCTTGGAGATAGAGGACAATGGGACGAATTTGAAGAAACTGTGGTTTAGAGTTTGCTTTTTACTTTCTTTAATTCAATTTCTTTAATCTAATGTTTCATTGGTGTATTGTATTAGATTCAATTTGATTGACACATTCTAACATACACATTTTTGGTGCCCACCATGGGGCTCGAGCCCTACATTTGATTTCTCTTTTTGCAGATTTTTCTAGTAGGTGACGGACAAAAATCACGTTTTAGCGCATATGAAGACTGTTTCAATGCATACGATGACTATTTTGGCGCATACATAACCTGTTCCAGCGCATACATTAGCTCTTTCAGCGCATACGATGATTGTTTCAACGCATCCCTGTGAACTCTTTGGTGTATTCATAACCTGATTTGATGCATACGACGACTGTTTCAGTGCATACATAACCTGTTCCAGCACACACATAACCTGTTTCGGCGCATACCGCTTCTGTTTCGGTGCATACAGTTGTAAAAATTTAAATTATGATTCCGACGCAATCCATGGATAGGATTTTTCTGATGCTATTTTTAACAGAATGAACCAATCCTAGGGTAGACATTTAAATCAAAATTAACCAATCCTAGGATAGTCACCAAACATAATTTTCTTTTGGTTAAAATCAACTCCATGTTTTTAGTAAAGCAACATCTTCACTTAGAATAGAAAATTTATCAATTTGGGATTTAAAATTAAACCATTATTTGCTTGTTATGATTGTGGGTAATAGGTCTATGCTCTCCCCTTAACTGGGTGATCAAAATACCAGACTTACCTTTTATTTTCTGCAATTTAATGCTTTATTACATCCTTTAGAAGGCCTGCTCTTGTGGGAAAAAATACTCACCCAAGAGGAATGATCTAAGTGGGAACACCTAAAGCCAAGGTTTCCAACCCACTTTAATCAAAAGCAAGTTGTTGATGAAAATCCAACTTGACAGTAGTGCGCAGGATAACCATCACCAAAACCTTTGTTCTAAATGTTGGGAGGTCTCTCGAGGGAGTATATCTATTTGCCACACTAAACGGATACCCTTACTATGAACCATAGTGTAGAAAGCCAGCTGTGTCAGTATCCAAACATCATTTTAATCACGGTGCAAGCGGAGGGAAGAATCTGCCCCCAAGACACTCACCATATAGTCGCCACGGATTGTTTGCTCAAGGGATTCGGTATCCACTTCTGTCATTTTGAGTATGCACCTGGAAAAGAAAAAAACACAGGTGCCCTCTAGGGGGTGACAAGGCTGTGTGAGTCGACGCGATTTTAAGCTGTGGGTTGTGATTACTAGGATGACCTATTTGACAAATTAAGAGTGAGTCTAATTGAAGTGCTTGTCTTGTCTAAAACCTGTGGAAATCTCAAGAACATACACTCTTTGTTTAGATTTTAGGATTAACAAAATGACTGTCTGCTTTTATACTGTGTTTTTCACATTTAAATCAGATTAAGATCATCCAAAATAAGAAAATTTTATCAAACTATCAAAACATGTCGGTCTCAGAGTTGTTTTAGCACATTCGATCTCTATTTTAGCACATTTGGTCTCTATTTTAGCGCATTCGGTCTCTATTTTAGCGCATTTAGTCTCTGTTTCAGCGCATCTATGCTCTGTTTCAGCACATCTGTGCTCTATTTTAGCGCATCTGTGATCTGTTTCAGCGCATCTGTGCTCTATTTCGGCGCATTTGTGCTCTGTTTTGGCGCATTCAGTCTCTATTTTGGTGCATCTATTTTTCTAAGTCTAGGTGAATTTTTTGACTTTCAAAAATAAATTTTTATAGGTCTAGTTTTTCCCATGCTCAGAGTTTGGAAGTCTACAACATTTGCTAAGAGGTCCTTAGAAAGAAAGATCAAAAATCCCAAGAAGTTTCTCAGTTATAAGAAAGTGTTGAAGAAGGGGAAATTTCTATATCAAAGTCGAAAGGTCCTACTTGAACACAAAACCTTTATTCATCGATATCACGACTATATTAGAGGTTTCACTAATGATTATGCTATAGAACCTTTATATTCAAGAGCTTTCTTTCAAAGAAGAGCCCTTTCTCAAAGGCATAACCACAGTCAGCATATTCGTCCTTCTTATATTCCCCAACCTGCTATCACGTACGCTACTCGTTCAAATCAAATTCTGCAATAGAGAACTCAAACACATTAGGCATCTATAAAATTCATCTTTCTACAAAGATAAGATCAAATTTCACAAAGTGCAAAATCATCTTTATTTTTGATCTTTGGTTTAATTCCCGCAAACAGGATTTTCATCCTTTCACTTAGGGAATCACGAGCTAAAGATTAAAAATCTTTTAAATCATAGAATCTTCATTCTATCCTGACTTTCATCACTATTGCACTATTTCAATTCCTTTGATCAAATTTAGTAGGATTTGAGTAAAGCTTATGCCTGTTACTACGAGGTCTCGAAAGCACATAGAAAATGAGGAAAGAATAGTGAACAAAATGGGTGATAATAGTGAGAGGGAGGAAAATCCCTTGAACACTTCAAATATTGAGGAATGAATGGAAGAAAGGCTTCAAGAAGTAGAACATGATCCTCAATTTCATACTCTTATGGAAAAGATTTTAGAAAGAAACAAGGAAAGATACTTTCTTTCTTTAGCTATTCAAGGAGCCAAGTTACCTGCCGATTTTGACACGGAAGGGATTAAAGAAAATCCTGAAACTCCTCTTGATGATTTTAGTGCCCTTACTCAACAGATCAAGGAATTACAAGGGAAAATAAAAGAAGTGCAAGGGGGAGCACCAAAGAAGTATGTTTTGGAAGAAATATGTCCTTATCCATTCAATAGAAATCTTCTAATGATTCCTTTTCCAAAACATTGCGAAATTCCTAAGTTTGATAGGTATAATGGAAAAACTGACCCCATTGAGCATGTAAGGGATTTTTGAAATATGAGCTTAGAAGTTGGGCATGAAGATACCTATCTAATGCGATTGTTTCCATGAAGTCTGGGTGGACAATCCATGGAGTGGCTTTCAAAGATCACTCCCCCCATCAAAACCTTTGAAGAGTTGATAAATAGGTTCATATCACAATACTCTTACAACATTCAACACCAGGTAACCATGCTTGATCTTTGTAAGATAAAACAAAAAGTAGGGGAATCTTTCACTACATTTTTGCAAAGGTGGAGAAGAATGTTTGCTAGATACTCTTGTCCTATTCTTGAAAAGGAAAAGATGAAGATCTTCATCGATAGTCTTAATCAAGAAATGAGTTATAGACTAAACCTTCATTGTCCTCCATCATTTGAAAAATTGATTGAAAATGCAATCACTATTGAAGGTGCATTGATCAAGCGTGGAGTTCTAAAAGTCAATAAAGAGGGTTCAAATTCATACAACAACAACAACAACAATCATAATAACAATGATGACAAGTCACGATTTTGGACTCGAAATAAAAATGTTGTAAATGATGGGGTAGTAGGTGCTAACAATGTGAATACGAAGCCCACCGTCCTTAATGTGTCAGGTGTTCAACGTAACAATAATACCAAAAATTCTAGCACCCAAGGCAATGTTTCTAATCAAGGAAACACAAATAACGCTCATGGAAATAATTTTGGCAATAATCAAAATTCGAATGCACCCAAACCATCATATTTTTCAAGTCGACGGAGCTTTACTCCCTTGGGCCAATCTTAGGAATCCATTCTCAAAGAATTATTGAATCAAAACGCTATTACATTGCCACCACAAAGAGATTATGAGCCTCGAGTTAAACCACCATCGTGGAATGATTCACACTTCTGTGATTATCATAGGTGCAAAGGTCATAAGACAAAAAGTTTCCAAGGGTTAAAGAATATTGTTCAAGATTTGATTGATAACCGTACCATCACAGTTCAAGGACATAATGTCAATAATGATCATCAAGCATTCAAGAATCCACTCCCTAATTATCACAAAGGGGAATCCTCGAGTGACAAGGGCAAGAATGTTAATAACATCCAAGACATTATTATCAATCATATCTATACTGATGACCCTCAAATCAATGCTATCCGAATCAAAGGTAAACCAGAATATCAAGAGGTCAATGTTACCACAAGGGGACAAGCCAAGATCATTGTCAAAGGTGGCTCATCTAAAGCAACAATTCCTCCTCCAAGTTAATACAACTTGGTTGAGCAATTACGAAAATTGTCAGCCCAAATCTCTATCTTGGAGCTTTTAAAGTTATCACCTGCACATAAGGACATTTTGGAAACAGCTCTCGTTGATACAACTATATCTCCTGATCTAGATACCGATAAATTTCAAGCCATGGTGGGACATTTTTCCTCCAACACATGTTTATCTTTTTCTGAAAGAGATGATTCATCCATAACCCATCCGCATAATTCATCACTCTATTTAGAAGTCATGGTTCACAAAGCCCGCATTAGACACATTCTTATAGATGGGGGAGCCGGATTAAATATTTGTACTTTGAAATTGGTCCTAGATTTGGGATATTCAGTAGATTCTATAGATCCACGGAGGAAAATTACAATCAAAGCTTATGATGACGAGGAAAGGACTTCCAAAGGTCTCATCATGTTACCAATCAGAGTGGGACCTATTGTGAAGAATACTTTTTGTCAAGTTCTCAATTAGGATCTAACCTACAACATACTATTGGGTCATCCATGGATCCATGACATGCAAGCAGTTCCATCTACTTATCATCAATGTTTGAAGTTTCCATATGATGGACAGGAAGTAACGATACTCGCTGATCACAATAGCAGTCAAACTTGTTCTAACCTAAGCGCAACTCAGGACACATTTGTCCCACATAATAGAGAGGCTTTGGCCATCTCTACCTCCAAAAACAAAGAACAAGTGCAAGAAATGATAAGCAATTTTGGTAGCAAACTAAAATTGAAAGATAATGGGGTGGGAGAATATTCTTTATCTCTCTCTAATCTACCCTTATCACCAAGATCTCATGGTCAATCGTCAACATCTACATCGCAAGCTACAACAGTTTTAGCCTCAACTTCAACCCCCATCACCAAGTTTAATGGGATATTTATCAAAGAAACTGAAGGGGAAGATAGAGCTATTCTTGAATGGCTCTATAAAGATGAAGAAAAATCCGTACAACATATCAAGATACCCACACAACAATATGGAAAGGGTTATGCTATCATGCAATAGATGGGTTATGAAGGAAATGGCCCTCTAGGTAAAAGAAAAGAAGGTATTGTGGAACCGGTCCAATTAAAAACAATGCACCTAAAAGATAAGACTGGGTTAGGGTACGGTGAGGATACTAAGGAAAAAGTAACACAGAGGCCATCTAATGAAGAAATAGCTGAATCAATTTTGAGAATTCAAGCGGATAATTCTGAAACAGACTCAAATGAATATGAATGGGATGACTTCTCAGATGATACTTTCATCTCAGAAAAAAGGGTGGATGTCATACACAAATTCTCACCTACATTCTTACAAGGAGAAAGCTCAAGACCTCCATTTGAATACGTCATACAAAGCGACCAGCTTTTTAGTGAGACCAATTCGATTCAAAGCGAGATAGATCATTTTGAGGATGATACCATCTTAGACTTCTCCCATAATAACGTTGACAATAACATCATGACCCTAACAGCCAATGACTTTACTCATCCTAATGATACATTACCTTTGGTTCATCTCGAACTCATTGATTGGGAACAAATTGCACCCATTGATGTTCCAACTTTCCGAATGACGAAACCATAATAAACTTTCTTTGTTCATCCCATCCCGAAACAAGTTCCACCGGGGAATCACAAGATCGGAGTTTTCGATAGGAAAGTGCCAAGTTTCTCAGCTATGAAATAAATAATATAAAAGAAAGACCTAATGGTGAAAACCTAACAAAGGCAGTATTAGGTCAAGAAAAATAAAAAATGAAAGAAGGATCTAATGGTGAAAACCTAACAAAGGTAGTCTTAGATCAAGAAAAGAGAAAAATAAAAAGCGTATCCAATGGTGAAAACCTTTCAAAGGCGCCAGAGGATGGGAAACTTGACACTCTTCTGGAGTATTATCAAGAAAGATCTTCCATTCTAATTGAACCAACGGAGGCACTCAATATAGGTACTACAGAAAAGCCTAAAGTTTTACAATTAGTTGCATCTCTGACAGATGAAGAAGTACCTAAATTCACATAATTTCTCAAAAATAATCAAATCAGTTTTGCATGGTCCTACGCAAATATGCCTAGATTGGATCTAGATCTCATCATGCATCATCTATCTATTACACCGGGGGAAAAGCCTGTAAAATAGAAACTCAGAAAAATGCATCCGCATGTGGCATTGTTGGTTAAAGAAGAATTAAAGAAACTTTTAGATGTGGGATTCATCTGATCCATAGATTATGCAAAATGGATCTCTAATATCGTGCATGTTTCAAAACTAGACGGAAGGATCAGAATTTGCACAAATTTCAGGGATTTGAATAAAGCATGTCCAAAAGATGACTTTCCCTTACCAAACATTGATATGATTGTGGATTTAATGGCTGGACATGCAATGTACTCATTGATGGATGGATTCTCGGGATACAACTAGATAAAGATTGCACTAGAAGATCAAGATAAAATAGCATTTACATGTCCTTGCGTAACCTATTGCTGGAATGTAATGCTATTTAGATTGAAAAATGCAAGAGCTACATACCAACGAGCAATGACAACAATTTTTAATGATATGATGCATACATTCATGGAAGATTATGTTGATGATCTTCTTGCCAAGTCTAACACTAGAGAAGGACACATCGATATCTTATCTAAAATCATCAAAAGAATGGAATAATTCAAAGTAAAACTTAATCCAAAGAAATGCGTTTTTGGAGTAAAATCTAGAAAATTATTAGGATACATTGTGTCAGAAAAGGGAATTGAAGTGGATCCTGCTAAGGTACAAGCAATTATTGATATGCCACCACCTAGAAACATCAGTCAGCTATGCTCTTTACAGGGACGATTACAATCCATTCGAAGATTCATTGCTCAACTGGCAGATAAAAGTTTACCATTTACGCATCTCTTGCATAAGAATGTTCCTTTCAAGTGGGAACACAAATGTGAAGCAGCCTTTAATAAAATAAAGCAGTATCCCATGAATCCACCAGTATTGACTCCACCAATACAAGGTGTGCCTCTCATATTATATATTGTTGCCACAGAAGTATCTTTAGGAGCATTATTGGCACAGGGAGATTACTCAAGAAAAGAACGAGCTATTTATTACATCAGTCGAACCTTGACAAGTCATGAGCTAAATTATACCTTCATTGAAAAAGCTTGTTTAGCAGTGGTGTTCACTTCCCAAAAGTTATGACACTACATGTTAACCCATACAGTAAAGCTTGTGGCTAAGATTGACCCACTCAAATATCTTCTAAGTAAGGCAAACTTAACTGGCAGGTTGGCTAAATGAGTTATGATCCTAAGTGAGTTCAATATTCAGTATGTAGATCAAAAAGATATAAAAGGACAAGTAATTGTGGATCAATTAGTAGAAGCACCACTACCAACAGAACACCCAATACATGTTGATTTTCCTAATGCCGACATTTTTCCAACGGATATCCAACAGTCATGGTCACTCTAATTTGATGGTTCTTACACTCAACATGGTTCGGGAGCAGGAATTCTTTTTATTACACCTCAAGGACATACAATCCCAAATTATTATCGGCTAATGTTTCCTTGTACAAACAACATAGCTGAATATGAGGCATTGATAATAGACATAAGAATTGCAGTAGATTGGAAAATCGTAGAACTTCAAGTTTTTGGTGATTCACAACTTGTTATAAATCAAATCAATGATGAATATCACACTAAAGATGACAAGTTGATACCTTACAAAAGAATGGTGGAAGATCTCAAGAAATACTTTGTTAACATCCAGTTCATACAGATTCCGTGCATTGATAACAAAGCGGCAGATGCTATGGCTACAATCGCCTCTCTACTCCAATTGTCAGAGAATAAAAAATAGTACGATTTCCTGGTGGAACAATTGTTTTCTCCCACCCATGGCAATCCTGAAACACAAATCATTTGCCATTTGACGAGTTCTGAATCTTCCTTATATGGCCAAATCTACACTTACCTAAAAGATACTACTTTACCCTTAGGCTTTTCTAGAAATCAAAAACAAATTTTCATTTGCCAATCATCTTGTTACACCTTAATTGCTAACATCTTATACCGGCATGGTCTAGATGGTACCCTCCTTAGGTTTCTTGAACGCAATGAATCAAAAAAATCCTTACAAGAGGTCCATGGTGGAATTTGTGGGACACATTCAAGTGGACTAACCTTAGCGAAGAAACTTGTAAGATTAGGATACTATTGGCCCACCATGGAGAAAGAATCATTCGCCTTTGTGAAGAAATATGCAAAATGTTAGATTCATGGGAATCTCATTCATGCTCCTGCTCAGGAATTACAACCCTTCACCACAACATGGCCTTTCGCTCAGTGGGGATTGGATTTGGTTGGCAAGATATATCCATCTTCTTCGAATGGACACAAATTTATCATTACAGCCACTGAGTATTTTACTAAGTGGATTGAAGTTGTTCCTCTAATGACTATTACGGGAAAACAAATGTCTTCATTCATCTTGAATTATATCATTTACAGATATGGCATTCTTCACTCCATTATCATAGATAATGGTAGACCCTTTAAAAATCAGGATGTTGATGAACTATGTGAAAGATTTCACATCCAACACAGGTTCTCTACACCTTATTATCCACAAGGGAATGGTCAAGCCGAAACTTCAAACAAAACAATTCTAAAGATTTTGAAGAAAATAGTGAATGAAGCAGGTTGTGATTGGCATGTCCAATTAAATCCACCATTATGGGCTTATAGAACAAGCATTCGCACACCAACAAGAGCTACTCCTTATGCTTTGGTCTATGGAGTAGAAGCTATTTTACCACTGGAAGTTGAGATTCCTTCACTTTGAGTATCACTCAAAGGGATAATTAATGATGAAGACTACAGAGTATCAAGATTGCAAGAGCTGGAACTGCTTGATGAACGGCGTCAAACTGCGGTTAATCAATTGAAGGGATATCAACAAATCATGTCCCATAGCTACAATCATAGATTCAAACCATGAAATTTTCAAGTGGGTGATTTGGTTCTCAGAGAAAACCCTTGAAATCAACAAGATAGGGAAAAGAAAGGCAAGTTTGAACCAAATTGGTTGGACCCATTCATTATCGTTGCAACCTACGGATTGGGGGCATATCAGTTGTCAATGGCAGAAGGGGACTTGTTTGAAGATCCAATCAACAACATTCATCTAAAAAGGTTCTACACCTGAAGAAAAAAAAAAACATTGCCTTGATAAAAACCTAGCAAACAAGCATCGTGGTAATAGCAAAAAAATCATAAAATCAGGAAAAAGTGCAATAAAAACAAATAGTGAAAACTTGGCAAACAGGCATTGTTTGTGATTTTATTTGGCTATCTCATCTATTAGGATTCATTCTGCATATGAATCCTTTTCATCAGCATCATGCACACACCTCACCATCGCATTCGCATTGCATCATCTCCTTGGATCGACAAGGATCTCATCATGGCTTGATGATTTGAGGATTACCCATCGCAACAGTTGTGTTTAGCAAGAGTCAAAGTACAAAGTCACTAAGGGGCAGTTTGCTTTCCTAGCAGGTAATCGGTAGCTATGTCTAGCATCAGAATGTCAAAAACAATAGTCTTGTCCAGTTAAACTAAGATTACATGAATCTTTTGATAGATAATTTAAAGCAAATTGGATGATCTTAATCTGAATAAAATGAATGACAAACTTAAAGCAATAAGTTGCAAATTGATGTTTTGATATTTGATGACATCATATCTTTGCAGTGGTTCAATGATGTACTAAACTAGAATCACAAGGAAGAAGTATGATTTTTCTTTGCTTGTTGTCTGCAAGTTAATCATTAGTATGATGCAAATTGGTCGTGGGACATGCTCTACAATGTATCATTGATGAAATTTCAGAATTTGCATAGGAAAATGGTTAGCTTTTGTCTGTTTATGCAAGCAATACTCAGGTCATCTTGGTTCAATTATACATTGATGCTTGTATTAACTTGCTATATCAAATATTATGAAAGCAGTACTCAGGTCATCATTGGTGCTAACATACCCTTTGATGCTTGTACTAACTCTCAACATATTAAAAGGCTCAATGATGAAAATTAAATGCAACATGAATTGGCGACAAGGAGAATGATTCATTATTGCATTTAGGACTGCATAATTCATTATCACATTTAGGGTTGCATAATTCATTATTAGGATTGCATAATTCATTTTCATTTTGAGGCTCTTTTTAAATAGATTTTTGAAGGTTGACCTCATCTTTAAATATCTTTTTACAATGGTGGAGTATGACTGGATATTTGTTGCATCTCATTTTCATTGTCATTTCACATCATTATCATTGCACTTGCATTCTTATATCATCATTTCATTTTATTTCATCATTATTATCATCTTATCATTATTTATCATTACACATCATATGCATGATTGATATTTTAATCATCCATTAATCATTCATCATCATATACATTCACATATTTCACACATGTTCATAAATAAAATTGCATTCATTTCACATCATCACTTAGGTTATCATGATCATTTTCATGGAATCATATACCATAAGTTCATTATCTAAGTACATTTCCATTACATATTACATCATCATAAAGCATTTATATCCTACATCATACATTCATTGCATACGTCATAAAAAAAAAAAGAGAAAACATCATTTAAGATCATTTTTGCATCATCATACATGACATAGCATATAAAAGTAAAAGCATACATCCATAACACATGCATAATCAAATCACCACTGCATATCATAGATATCATCAAAACAAATGTCCGAGAATACAAGGATATCAAATGTTTCAAAAAGATATATCATATAATGGCATAAATGTGTACAATAATGCTCATCACTAAGGGGCATCTGGCCAGGGCACATGACTAGTGCTACCTCCTGAGGTAGTCGGTCTCAACGGATCTCTACTCCTAGAGGCTCTGATCTCTCATCTAACAGGATGACCCACACTCCTGGTTGCACTCCTAGAGTGGCTACGTGAGTGAGTCTGAGTCCGAGTACCTGACTGGGTAAAGGCTATCTGCCACTCAGGTGGCACTACCTCAAAGTATCGCATCTTGTAATACTCGGCCTCCCAAGCAATCTCTAACCCCTCTGCCACAACCTCTCCAATAGAGGTTCTCTCCACTGATCTTAGTAGTCTCTCGGCTACCCCCTCAACCTATACACATCTCTCCTAGAGGCTATCCCTCTCAGCCATAAGCTGAGCTATCTGTGGGTCAGGAGGTGGTGGTTGTGCTATCTGTCCCTACAGCTCACTAATGGTCACCTATGCCTATGCTAACTAACTCTAAAGAGTCTGAACCTTTGTCTATAAGGCATCCACATGTCCCTATGACGGAGCCTTGATGGTAATCCATGATGCTGAAGTGCTAGCCTGACCTACCGCTCTAGATGTTTGTGGTCTCATCCTGAAGGGAATATCAAAGAATAATCTCTGCCTCCCACCACCCCCATCATCCCCATCATCCCCATCATCCGAGTTGTCTGACTCCTCATCCATCTCCTCATGCTCGAAGCTCTCATCATCTACCTCCATGGCCACCCCATCGATATCTATGACCTACTTTGCCTATACCTATCCCTGATCCTGTGGCTACCCTATTGCTGGATGTCCCTGTGGCTGTTGTCACCCTACCTGAATAACTAGACCTGCCATCAATGGGGCAGGCTCATCTAGACTGGTAAATCGGGGAAAGGGATGTGTATATAATTATGTAGCATAGTCCTCTGTCATCCCTACATCTGTGACCTCTAGCCGTATAGTCCAATCCTCCAGCTGTAACTCAAAGTACTCCTCTCTGGCTGCCTCAATAGTCAAAACTGGCCCCCACTCTGGTACATCTCCCTGGCACCTGGCATAGTGTTCCACCCCCTGTGGCATCATCTATACCCATCCAAACTTCCTCAGAACCCTCCGGCCCATAAATCGCTCAATGATGAAAGGGGTGAGTCCAATCAAGTATCTGGACCTCATCACATTTGGTAGCTCTATGTCATCTACCTACCACGGGTCACAATCCACATACGGTTTCCAAATGACCATGTCCAAATCATCAAGTACCCACCGCCAGTACTCCAATTTTCCCAACCTCGGCTGGACAAGGGGCCCTGTATATGCATAAGCATATTTGAATCTGATGGGGTGATCTCTCCTAACAATGGGGCGTGTAATCGTAAAGTGCTCCCATACGAATAACTGTAAAAGAGTCACCCCACAGGAAAGACTTTTCCCATCTATATACATGACCTGATGAAGGTCATGGTACAAATGGGCAAGCATGCATGACCCCCATGCATATCTGGTACAGTGGAGAAGCATGTCCTCCAAGATCCTACCCCACCCAATTGATAGTCCCTTTGACCTGCGATCAGGACAAAGGAAACCACTGATCATCTTTGCTAAAACCGAAGGTAGTGGGGCATATCTCTCCATCATCTCCTTCCAAGGAAGCTCATATCCGCAGACATGAGGATCCTAGAAGACTCATCTGAAAGCATCTGTACCCCCAATCTCCTTGTGATCATAAATCATAAGCTCTCTGACCACAGGAATACCCAGAATCTTGTAAACATCCTCTGGGGTCACTGTGATCTCTCCTATCGATAAGTGGAAGGTGTTGTGCTCATTGTGCCACCGCTCTGCTAAAGTAGTCAACACTGCCCTGTTGACCCGATACTGCGAGATACTCAATAGCGCTCTTAGGCCACACTGGTCTATCACTCCCAAATCATCATGGGACAATCGGGGAATCATCTCCCATGTCTGCAAAAATCTCTCTCTGATCTGGAGGAGGCTAAATTCCTCCTTTACAAAACCATCAAGCAAGCATGCAAAATTAATCAGCAATGGATATCATCAATCACTCAGTACATCAAGCAAGTTCAAGTTCACATCAATTTGTTTTTCATATCACATGGAAACAAATTTAATAGTCATCATGACTTAATTTAACTTTCAAACAGGAAAGCAAATCTATCAATACTATTTATTTTTCATATCGCATGGAAACAAATTTAACAGTCATCATGACTCAATCTATTTGAATTTCAATCAAGAAAGCAAATCTATCATTTCTATTTTGTTTTCATATTGCATGGAAGCAAATTTATCAAACATATTTGTTCTTCAAGCACGAAGACAAATTTATCAAATCTATTCAGTGATGATATTCAAATATGTAAAATTTGTTGTCTAATCTAGCAACAATCGTCAAGCATGCATCATTTTTTCTCTTCAAAAATTAAACACAGCAAAAATTCATGGATGCACTAAAACCATGGATGCGTGATTTCATGAATGCGCTATTTCATCGCGCATATGCGCTATAACAATTCATCTATGTGCTAAAACACCTATGCGCTAATCTATCATCTTCCGCAGATAGGTTTCATGAATGTGCTATTTGATGTATCCTATGCGCTAAATCACCTATGCACGACTAATTGGCATCTATGCGCGACTGTTTTACCCCTATGCGCCACTTTGGATGTGGTAAACTATCTACCATATGCGCTAAAATACCTATCGTATGCGCTAAAACAGAATTTTCAAAATTTAAAAATTCAAAAAAGCATCCAAAAATTCATAAAAATTTGACGGAGAGGTTTGGATCGACTTACCGAAGGTCCATACGCAGGTGGTCTCTGATGACGGCGACCTCACTCAAATCTGTGGTGCTCATACAAGATTGGCATTGCTTTTCTCTCTCTTAGAGCTCCAAAATATTCAAAGGTTACTGTTCAAATGAAAGTGACTTCTCACCTTTTTCATCTTTTAAAGAGGTAAAAATGGCATTAATTACCATGCAAAGTGCTATTTTGAGAGTTAAATCATCAATTTTTCTCCGAAATCATCTGAAGATCTACCAAATCAGTCTCATAATCATTTTAATCGCGCGATTTATCTCTCGAGGGGGCATATAGCATCATCAGTAATTTTTCAAAGTCAGGGGAAAATTCTTTGAAGCAATGCATAAAACACATCACTTCAAAGAGGGGCAAAATGTACACATCTAAAATTGGTCACGGTCGATTGAACCTGTTAATTAATTAAATATGAATTATTTAATTAATGTTCTTAAGTCATCTACATATAAATAAATTTAATTATTTATTTATATTGTTCATTTTCTAATTCTTCTGATTTAATTAAATAAATAAAGTTTATTTAATTAATGCTATCCTTCCTCTTAATTAATTAAATAGATTTTACAATTTATTTACATTAATTATCACAAGTTTAAATTCATAATTTAAATGATATTCTTCTCTCCACATTTAATTAAATACTTTCAATATTTAATTAAATCATTTTCCAAATTCCCACTCCTCTCACAAAAATTAAATATTCTTAATATTTAATTAAAAGGCTTTTCCTTTTCTCACATAATTAAATATTTGTAATATTTAATTAAAGCCTTTTCATATTTCTCTCACACATAATTAAATATTTATTTATTTAATTATGAGAGACACCTTTCAATTGTCTCTTCATTTTCTGTCTCTCAGAATTCCATCTCCTTTTCGAATTCTCGATCTCTCACCGTTCATTTCAATAGGTTTGAACTTGACCGTCGATCTTGGCTAATCGAATTCCTACCTTCAAAAATCTATAAATACAGCCCTTTCATGAGTTGAAAAGGACCTCGAATCTCAGATTTTCATGCGTAGTTACTATAGTCGCATCTTAGCATTCATAGCATTTCAATTTTCATAGTTTGATTTTGTAACAATGCATATGCATTTTTATTAATCTTATTCTCTCAAGTTGCCAATTCTACAAGCTGCTGTTTTAAACAATTGAGAGCAAGCATCTTGGAATGAATCCTTGGAGATAGAGGACAATGGGACGAATTTGAAGAAACTATGGTTTAGAGTTTTCTTTTTACTTTCTTTAATTCAATTTCTTTAATCTAATGTTTCATTGGTGTATTGTATTAGATTCAATTTGATTGACACATTCTAACATACACAGGCTTAAATCAAACAACAAACAAGCAAACAAAAAGGCAACCTTAGCAAAAATAACAATCACTTTAACCATCAAATTGAACATCGAACATCAACCACATAATTGACCATCAACATCAAAACAATCAAATCAATTTTCTCAATGGATGATCTAATTTGAATAAAATGATTGGAATACTTTAAGCATAGGTTGAATTGTTATTTTGAAATTTTATGACATCATACCTATGGAGCAACTCGATGATGTCCTAGACTAGAGAAGTAAGGAAGGAGTATGATTTTTCTTTGTCTGATGTTTGTGAGTTAATCAGTATTACTGTCCAAATTGTTGCGGGACATGCTCTACAAAGTATCATTGATGACATTCTGAATTTGCATGATAAAATGATTAACTCTTGTCTATTTATGCAAATGATGCTAAGTTCATCTCGGTCTCATTATACCTAGATGCTTGTGTTAGATTGCACAATCAAATCTCAACAGAAGTTGTATGGAAGTTGTACTCAGGTCATCATAGTCTAATTATACCATCAATGTTTGTATTAACTTTCAACATTTTAATAAGCTCAATGATGATACCAAGCACAATAAATCAGATGGTAACCTTGCATTTCAGTTTTCACATTAGATAGATTACATCCATATTAGTTTGTGCATGAGCATTATCATATCCATCACATCTCATCTGCATAATCTAAATCAATCCATCCAATCATTTCTTCCAATCTAATCTAAATCATTCCATCCAATCCTTTCTTCTAATCTCATCTAACCAATCCATTCAATCTAGCACAAATCATTTCATCATACCTTTGGTTTTGTTCTTAGCCTTACTACAAGCCTTGACCATCATCATCATCGGGATGTATCCTTCCCTATCCTTGTGTTTTTTCAGGGTGTATCCTTCCCTTATCAACAACACTCTCATCATCATCATCATCATCAAGATGTATCCTTCTCTATCATTGTGTTGTTTCAGGATGTATCCTTCCCTTATTAACAACACTCTCATCATCATCATCATCATCAGGATGTATCCTTCCCTATCCTTGTGTTGTTTCGGGATGTATTCTTCCCTTATCAACAAAACTATCATCATCATCATCATCAATCCATCTCGGCTTGTAGTTTGACTGGGGCAACATCATTACTTATTTTTGAATCCATTTGTGCTTTCTTTCTTCTCATTTTCTCTTCCCAATCTCCTATCACTTATCATCCTCTCTTGTCCATCATTTTGCATCATCTTCCTCATCTCGCCTTTCATCTAATCGATCCATCATCTATCAACCTACCATTGATCCTCACCTATCATGAGGTCAATCATCATCATCCTGTCATTGACTCTCACCTATCATGAGATCAATTATCAAACATCATCATCATCATCATAATTTCATATCAATCTTTCAATAGCGGTTTTCATCAAATCATCTTTATCGGTCGATGAATCAGACAACAAATCAATGCACATTTTCAAAAATTTCCAAAAAATCAAAAATCTAAAAATTTCCAAATTTTATCTAATTCATCACCCGAGGGGGCATATAGCATCATCAATCAATTTTTCAAAGTCTAGGGCAAAATTTTCGTTATCTAAATTTTTCTTTGAAGGAATGCGTAAAACACATCACTTCAAAGAGGGGCAAAATGTATACATCTAAAAATGGTCACATTAAATCAAGTTTGGTAATTAATTAAATACAAATTATTTAATTAATATTCTAATGTCATCTACATATAAATAAATTTAATTATTTATTTATATTGTTCACTTTCACTTTCTAATTTTTCTAATATAACTAAATAAATAAGTTTATTTAATTATTACCATTTTCTATCTTCCTCTTAATTAATTAAATAAATTTTATAATTTATTTAAATTAATTATCATATTACTTTAAGTTTGAATTTTTTAAATTCAAATAAAGATCTTCTTCTAAATTCATCATTATTTCTAATTCTTCACTTCACATTTAATTAAATATTCAGAATATTTAATTACACACCTTTTATCCTCTTTTCACATATAATTAAATATTCTAAATATTTAATTAGAAACTTTTTATTCTCTTTTCATATATAATTAAATATTTAATTAGTAACTTCTTATTCTCTTTTCGCATATAATTAAATATTTTAAATATTTAATTAGTAACTTCTTATTCTCTTTTCACATATAATTAAATATTTTAAATATTTAATTAGAAACTTCTTAGTCACTTTCCACACATAATAAAATATTTTAATATTTAATTATGGAAACTTCTAAATTCACATGTCACATATAATTTAATTATTTAATTATTTAATTGTGGATTTATCTTCAACTACCAACTAACTCCTCATAACTAAAAATGTCAAATGGCTACTTTCCTTCATTTTGAATGGAAGAGGTTGTGTAGGAGGAAATGTTTTCCCTCTTTCTCTCTAGCCTCCACCTTTCTCTCTAATTTCTTGATCTTCCACCGTTCATCTTACCAGGCTTGATTTCAACTGTCGATCTTTACCAGCTAGGATTTTTCCTCCAAAAGTCTATAAATACAGCCTCTTTGTGCTTTGAAAAGGATCTAGAATCATAATCGAATTTAGCATGAGCATTATAGTTGCATTATCCAACATTTAGCAATCTTGTTTTCTTGAGCATAACATAGCATCTTAACTTTATAATTTGTTTTAGTTTCATAGCTTAGTTTCAGCACATCATGTCATTTAGCATAGAAATGCATGTTGCATAATCTCATTCTCTAGGTTGTCATTCTACCAAGCTACTTCTTACACAATCTGAGAGCCAGCAACTTACAATGAATCCTTGGAGATAGAGGATAATGGGACGTCTTTGAATAATTTGTTGTGTTTAGAGTTTGTTTATCTTTAAAATAGATTTCTTTGATATTATGTCGCATTGGTGTGTTTGTTTAACTTTTTAGTTTATTCCACATATTCACACACACACCTTGTTGATAGTATTACTAGTTCGGAAGGGGACCTTGTGGTCCTCCTTGCTGGTGATATTGATTCTTCGAAGGGGGACCCTGTGTTCCACCATATTGATGATACTGATTGTTCTAGGCAAGGTTGACACTTGAAGTGTTCTGAGGTATATATTTCCCAAGAAGTGGATTGTTATTTTGAGGTTCATATTAAGATGGCCCTCATTCATATATTTTTGCCACTACTGCTTGTTCCACCTGAGTTGGTTTTCTAAACAATGGGTTCTCTTTGCATTGATCACTATTTTATGAGAACACGGGTGGCATATTCAGCATCTCTGAAGGTTGGGTTATTTATCTCACAATCGAGTTATCCCCTAAGGGAATAAGATTGGGGTCTTTGAGAGCCTCTACATTGAAGTCCATAGGTAATTTAGCACTACTTTGTGCCAACTTGAAGAAATGGGAGTTTGGGTCCTTTCTCAACAACTTGTCCATTAGTTTGAGAACCTTGGGGTTGTTAGAATGTTCAAACAATTCCTCCTCATTTATCTCGTCCTCACTATCTACCTCCTCTACAACCACTTTGTTTGGGTCTTGGTTGCTTTGTTCCATTACCTCCTTCTGTTTGCGGTCCATTTCTTCCTCAGTGAAAGTGTCTTTGTACATTGGTATCTTCTGGGGAGTTTCAAGGTCACTTGGCCTATAGCCCCATGGGCTACTCTCATCGTTCATGACATTTGTTGGTGAGATACTTGTGGTGTTCTTACTTTCTTCCATTTTCTTCCTATGCTATGATCTTGTGGTTGTCATAAACAACTTGGGTCCCCTGTGGGGGAGTCGTGTACTCTCTAGTATGACTTAAGACCCAGTGTATCCTAAATGATAGAATAAGGTTTATGTAAGATATTGGATCTGTTGGAATAGACCAGGATTCTAACAATAGTAGAAAGAATACAAGTTCAGATTGTTCCTTGAAGAATGTTTGTAAAAAATTTATACCAACCTAGTTTTGGTTTCTTGAAGTGCCCAAAGATGTTTCTTGAGATTTTTTGGACTAAGATTCCTAAGTCTGAAATGATGACCTGTGGACATTACTTTAGGTATCTTGACCTTTGTGAGATCATGAAGGGGATATTTATTGCCATGCAGGTGCTGGTAATATGGGTCCTTTTTTTGCTATGTCAGCTTTCTCCTCCTCTTTGTCTAGGATAATTGATGCGGTGAGAAATTGGAGGGGTGTTTCATTCTTTTGAAAAGTGAAGGTTCTCAGGCTTCTTATGATGTCATTTTGTTCAACTTCAATGTATGTGAGACTAGGTTGAAGGATTGGTGCTACAAGATCTGGTTGTTGAACTAGGGCAGCTGGTCACCAGATGGTCATAAAGTTTGATGGTGTTTATGGGATGGTTGTTGTGAAGCTCAAAACCCTAGGGTTTGAGTGTTGTTTTGGAATGATACTACTTCTTGGAAATCAAAATGTTGAAGAACTAAGGTCCATATTCCACTTCCTTATCCAGAGGATATGTTGTAGGAAAGCTTACTTGTACTATCTAATGGGAGCCAATTATTTCCCATTTTATGCCACATTGTAGCCTATTTCATCTACCTTCATATCCACTCCACATTCCATTTTCATACTATTTCACAATTTTAGGTTGCATATGATTAAATATATATAAGTAGTATTTAATATAGTTTTGGATAAAATATGGAAATTAATTATTGATTCTCTTTACTAATAAGCATTAGGATTTCAAGCCTTTGCAAAATCAAGCTTGCAGCATATAGATTACAAGAACTTCCTAATCTTCTTGTCGCATTCTTCACAGGAACCTCCTATCAACTTCCTATCATAGGAATATGGCTTGTGATTATTGTTGGATTTTCATTTTCTACATGGTTAACTTCAATTTCACTTGTTTATTCCTCTAGCCACATGTCACGGGTTGAGGCAACTCTTTCACCAACTATACAACACCAAATTTCCTCTCCAAATTATTAAATCTGGTGTACCAATAAATTGTTGTGGTTATTTTTTGTTATATTATTTTGATAGCAAGGCATGATTATTATAAAAAATTAGGTTAGTAATACCATGACTAACATATTGTTAATAAACAGATTTAGTTTGTTAAGGGAAGATTGGCCATGAGGAAATCAAAGTCTTTCTTTAGCTAGCTGATTTACCTCATTTGTTGAATTGTAAACATCAAGGCATATTTCTGGTGATGCGTCAAACTATATAAACATGCATCTATAATATCATCTTAGATGAAAGAAAGGAATACAAAATATATTCAATATTATTATCAAGAGAGACATTTTGAATTTCCCCTTAGAAATTGTGTGAGTTATATATTCATCATTTGATTGGAAGGAAGGGCACCAACTCTCCAACCGTCGATGAACTGTAAATACTGTATTTTTGTAGTTTGTGTTTGTGTGTATTGATTCCAATCTATTACGTTTTCCATTAATACATTTCTATGTATTAATAATCTATTTTATTTATTGCATTGTTATGTTTCTATGTATTAATAATCTGCATTTTATTTACATGTTACAAAATTAATTTGTATGGCTTTCATTTCTGATATTTGTTGATTAAATTTCTATTATAGAATTTGTTATTTCTACACAATTCCTATCGCCTGAATAGAACAACTCCTTTCCCTAGGAAGTGACAGTTCTTGTCACCAGAATTAGTTTGATTTTATGAAGGTTTATTTTTCTAGTTGCACTTCATAACCCCTCATCTCACGACTCTCATCCCTTGTGCAGATTGCCATGATACCTTTCACAAGTTTACGCCCCCGGATTGACACGTATAGACCAAACTGAAATTCATTATTAAACATCAAATTCATTTATCTTTGCCCCAGTCTTAGCCTATCATTTTGGAACCGTTGTCATGGAAAGGTGTCAAAGGATGGTTAGTTTAGTGAGATTAGTTAGGAATAATGTGTTAGGGTGAAAGCTCACGCACCTGTCGGTCGTGATCAGGTGATTACTCCTAATTTTAATTGCTTAAATCATATAGATGCATGGTTTGATTTTGTAGATAGATTTTAGTAGATGCAATCATTTATATAGATTCACACAAGTTTTTGTGAGTTAATTGATAGAAAGGAGTAATTTTGAAGAAATAACATAAAACAATAAAAATGTTGCATTTTCAAGGCAATTCAAACACATCACTTTTCAAGGAAAAATACTTTAAAAATGAAGAATCTGAAGGTCCCGCAAGGGATGCTTCCCCTTGATCCCGCTGGGGGATGCCACCCCCAGACCCCTGCTTTTAAATTTAAAAACAAAACAAGAAAGTGGTGGGGGAATCACGCCAAAACAAAGTGATGTTTTTATAGCCCCTCTACCTAATGGATGCAACTGAGATAATATTGATCTTCCAATACCATTATCACAAACATCTATAGGTATTATTCCTATAATCGAACAAGAACAAATAATTGATGAATTTTTGGTACAATGGAGTTTTGAAAATGATGATTTGACCATGTTTTGTTCTAATTTTTGAAAGGAAGAAGTTGAGTGCACGTGTCAAACTATTCAAGAGGACATGGTGAAGGAGATAGATGTTATAAGTGATCCTTGACACAACAACAATGGAAGTGATAATATCTTCTTTGTAACTCAAGGATAACTACACTCGTCAAATCATGGAGATCAAGGTATTCTTAATGGTACTAAAATGTCTTATAATTCTATTGATTTAAAATGCAATATGTTTCTTCAAATGCTTCTCCTAAAATCTATGGTGAATGGGAATAATGTCCATCTTACCAAAAATGTCAAGATGAATGCTCACAACAACTACCATATCCATCTTATACATTACCATCTTCACAATATTCATCCTATCTACTACCACCTACTCTATATCCACAACAAATTTTACCATTTTCACTATCTCATTCATATCACCCACCATCCACTTCAACATATCCACCAAGAGCAACTATGATGCCTAAAAAAATATTACATAATAAGGTGGTTCAAATTGCATATAATAATGAGATTTTAATGATCCATTTACATTTTGTTAATATGCTTGAAATTGGTGAATCTCAATTCAAAACAACTAATGGATGTGATTTTGGTATAAATGAGTTTGAAGAACAATATGATCAATTAAAAGATAATCAATTTAGTTCTTCTTATCTAGTTAATGAATCACACCATTTAGAAGGCATTCACACACATAAAGAAATGTCTCAATATGAGTCTAATTTTACCATTGAACTCATAAATGTGTGTGTTGAAATTAATCATGCAATAATAAAAGGTGAACTATATGCCTTAATGATTCAAGAGTTGTGTGATAACATCCTACAAGATCTATTGTTTATAAAATTATTTATACTTAAAAATCTAGATCTTTGGAGACCTATGGTCAAAATACGTATCACACACACACTTATTGATTTAGGTCCACCACTGATTAATTAATTAAGTATAGACATATGGGTTTGAATGCATTAATGTCCATATTGAACATGCTACAAAGGATGGTTTTTCATTAAACAATGATCAAGGTATTATTAAATATGCCACTATATTTCTTGATTCTTTGGATTATCCTAATACCCTCATAATTTTACAATATAAAATTAAGTTGGGGGGGGGGGAGATCTATTGAATTTTTGAAAATATTTGGGTGATTTCTAATAAATCCTTTCATGATTGCTTCTTTGGTACTGTTGGTTCTCAAAAATGCAGGTTTTTACCATAAGAGTTTTCTAGGACCTTACAACATTCTTGGACAACATACAAGGCCAATTATACAATTAAACCTTCTACTCTTTAGGTTTTGCAAGACCTAGGTGAGTGAACCTATGTGAAACCCTTCCAAATAGTCTACCCATAATGGAAAAAATTAGTGAATAGAAAAAAATACTACAACTAATCCTACTACATAAAAGAAAAGTTTTGAATATATTATTTGTTAGGAATTTTATCCTCTGGGATATTGTTGATCAGTGCCTCCTATTTGTTGGGAAATGGAGTCAAAAAATAACAAGGATCTAGGGTGTTTCCCTATCCAATCTTAATTCAAATTGTTGAGCATATTTAAAATATGAAATTCTATGACTGGCATATTATTTCACCCAATTTATGGCTTGCATAAATTACTCTTGAATATTTTCCTACCAAGTTCTTCTTTAATCAACCAACCTAAATTCCAAAATCACTATGACTTGATTTAAAGAATTTAATTCTGACCTTGTAGACACCTATAAATCAAACCACGCAAAGTAAAAATTGCACCATGATAAACCAAATACATACTTGTTATTCTAATTTAGATGATTTAAGAAATTCTAATTGGAAACAACCAGATAAGAAATTCAAAAATTATGTCATCTCAACAAACGAACTCAGAAAAATTTCACTAGTTTGAAAATGTCTACTCCATTACATCAGTTTCAAGAAGGACTATTCACTACTTTTTCCTAGTTCTGTTACTATAGTGGAAAAAATCCCCACTTTTCGAACTCCTGTGACTGATTTTTCTCAAATATTTATGCAGCACAACTCAACAGTCACAACTTTATATTTTACCTGCCATAACATTTTGCATTCTGATAGAAATGAAATATTTAAATAAGTTGCCTTATCGGCAATTTAAATATTTCTTACTATAATCGAGCTTTTAAATTTTCACTTTAATATTTTCCCGTGGCTATCATTACTTATACCGCTCTACTGTGGTCTCACATTTTCAACCCGCGGTATGGTGGTCAAACATTAAGTGTCATCTCTGCTCATTGTTACTGCTTTACCATCGTCTATTTGATGCTTGCTCACGGTACCGCGGGGTAACCGTTATCCATTTCATCTCCTCCTATCGTTGTACCGTGGTCTTTGTATTTGCCATCGATGGTATAGCAGTAACCACTTACCGACCGCCATCTCATTGCCTCGCCGATTATCTCATAGACTACTGCAGTCACCGCGGTCTATGTTCAGACTGTGCACAGTAACGCGGTCCCTCCTCCGTTGCTGACTATTTTCCGTCGCCTTCACTATTACCGCGTTCTTCGTTTCAACTGTATGCGGTATAGTGGTAATCGCTCACTGACTACCACCTTGTCGCTTTGTTGCTACCTCCACTGCTTATTAACCATTCACCGCAGTCACTGTGGTCTACTTGGAGACTGTCTGTGGTACCATGGTGGCTTCCCCTTCACTTTTTTCCAACCGCTACCACGGTCACCGTGGTCTATGGTTTAACTGCACGTGGTGGCACAGTAAATGCTTTATACCCGCCTGTTAACTACTACTACCATACCGCGAGCCCATTGTGGGAGGTTGCATTAAAGTGGTAAGTGATGTAAAATTGAACATTAAGGTAACGGTAAAGGTTATAGGCTATATATGAGTGGAAAAAATGAATTTCTAATGGAAAAGATAGCAAATGAATGGGTTTAAAAGGCAAAAGGCCTTAATATTTTCATGTGAAATTCTAGTTCTAACAGTGGCTCCTGTTGGGGATGAGTGGTTTAACAAATCACTGCAAGAATCTAGAATGCAACTGGGAGATCAGACCAAAATATGAATGGTCCAGAATATGAAGGCAATGGAGGATGGAGGGAAAGAAAGAGTGAAGGAGACAAAAGATGGAAAGTGGAGCATGGAGAATGGAAGGTGAAAATGACCCTAATCTATTGTACATGGAAAGAAAGCAAAGCTTTCAAAAAGGGAGTTCTTGAGAATTTCCATGTACTGGAAAACCTAGACCCTTGAAATTTTCCTAAACTACTGTGCATGGAAAGAAAATTTAAAGAGGATTTTTAAGAATTGTCCATGCACTGGAAATCCTTAACTCTTTGTTGATCCTTAAGAGAAGAAATGTTTTAGGAACTGCCCATGTACAGGCAACTCTCACTCCTCTCCAGACATGTTTTGTAGGAAATAGGAATATTCACCTCCTTTACCAATTATCACAAAAGGGCCAAGCCATAAAGCTTCAAAATTTTCATGCTTCCCCTTATCCTAACACCGAGCATTCCACATCAATACCAAGTCATCTTTTTAAAACTTTCTCTTCTTGACCTTTTTATCAAAAAGGTATTTCATTTGTAACTGCAATTTCACATTCTACTTCTGAGCCACTCTTCTCACTTAATCAAGCTCTGCAAGCTGCTCCATTCTTTCTGTAAATGTAATCAAATATCAATTAGACTAGGAGCCTAAAACAAAGGAAATTCTTAGTATAAAATTTTGTTCAAAATTCTAAGTCAGATTTATTTCTCTTTTCATGAATGTGCTAATTGTAGAACATTTATCAATTTCAATGTTTGCAGATCAACAAAAGAACCACCATATATACAAAGGGAGACATGCCTCTACAAGAGATGCATCTCATGAGAGGACGTGTCTCCACAAAGTGGAGACACGTCCGCCCATGGGATGTGTCCCTTGGGCACACGGGCTCCAAACAAACTGAAATATTTTGATTAACACACATAAACTAATGTGTGGCTAGTATTATATATATAATACAAATTCTGATTTTATTAAATGCAGATTTTGATTTTTTATTCAAATGCAAATTTCGATCATCTCAATTTGAATAACTTATTTGAAGGTATTTTATATTTAAGAGCAGATCAATTAAATATAAATGATGATGATGCATAAATGCAATCATCATTTATATCTGACCAATGCTATCTTAAATCAACACTCCCTCTTAGCTAGGGAAGATACAAAACAAATAAGTGTTGATATCACCTTCACACGTGATATCGAAGATATGATATGTTTTCTTAAATTTTTCAAGTCCCGTGACATTCTTCATAACACATCTTCATTATGGTATGTGCACTAACATCAAGTCACATAATGTCTACCATAATAGTTCATGGCATATCCACAGATATAATTATCCACCATGATTATCTCTTTAAGGATCACAATGATCTTCAAATGACATCAAGTCCCATGATATCCATCAAAAATGTCCAAAGAGATGCTAGCATGACATGTCCACAGATATCAAGTCACATGATATCTATCATGATAGTTCAACTCATCATTGTAGAGTCATCACTTTACAATGTCACATACAAGTGTTCATTATTAGAAATATCGTCACCTTTCAATAATGTGCACAAGGGGAGTAGGCCCATAAGGTCATGGAGTCACACACATGACAAAAGGGTTTACACATTAAACATCTTTATATATTAGTACAACTTATAAACAATTTGAATTTCAAACATAATATCAAATTACATTTCAACCATACCAAGTTTCTTCCTGAAGTGCTCTACCTTGATTTGGGAGAGTAGTTTGGTGAGAATGTCTTTTGTTTGATCATTTGTACTAACATACTCCAACTGAATCACTTTCCTTTCTACTATGTCTCTTACATAATGATAGGGGATCTCAATGTGCTTAGATCTATCATGGAAGATAGGGTTTATAGAGAGTTTGATGCAACTCTGATTATCACAATGAATAATTGTAGGATTCAAGGGCTCACCAAAGAGTCCCATAAGAAATTTATGAAGCTAAACTACTTCTCTTGCCCCCATAGAGGCTGCAATGTATTCAGCTTTTGTTGAGCTCTGTGCTACTGAACTATTTTTTGCAAATCCAGGAGATCATAGCCGATCCTAAACTGAAGCAACATCCTAATGTGCTTTTCCAATTGGTTACACTTCTAGCCCAATCTGAATCAAAGTATCCATGTAGATCTAGTTGGACATTTCTGTAAAGAAGACCATATCCAATAGTGCCTTGAAGATATCTCAAAATATGTTTCATAGCCATAAGGTGAATTTCCTTTGGCTCACACATGAACTGGCTAAGAGCATTCATTGCATAGCAAATATCAAGTCCGGTGTTAACCAGATAGATCAAGGATCCAATCATTTGTCTATATAGGGTTGGATCTACACACTTGGATTCTACTGCTGCTTCTTTCAGTTTGTGAAGGTTGGTTTCCATAGGTGTAGATATGGGTCTACAGTCCAACATTCCAAATCTCTTCAGAATGTCAATAGTATACTTTCCTTGGTTTAGTATAATTCCCTCTGATTTATGCCATACTTCCAAACCTAGGAAGTAGTGTAGAATGCCCAAGTCTTTCATGTCAAATTTGGAAGTTAGATCCTTCTTTCCATGAGCAATGAGGTGATATTCTCCTGTTATCAACAGGTCATCAACATATAAAATAATTATTAACATATCACCTTTGATTACCTTGAAGTAGAGATTAGAGTCTGCATCATTCTTGGAAAATCCTAGTTCCAAGAGATAGCTGTCAATTCTTTCATACTAGACCCTGGGAGCCTGTTTAAGTCCATAGAGGGATTTCTTCAGTCTGCACACATGTGAGTCAGGCTTATGTATCACAAAACCTTCAGGCTATTCCAAATAGACTTCCTCTTCAATGGTTCCATTTAGGAAAGCAATTTTCACATCCATTTGATGGATCTTCCAGCCTTTAGCTGCAACAATGGCTAACACTGCTCTCACAGATGTGTAACGGGCAACAAGTGCAAATGTTTCTTCATAATCAATGCCTTCCTTTTGAGAAAAACCTCTTGCCACAAAATCTGCCTTATGTTTTTCTATATTGCCATTAGTATCATGCGTGATTTTGAAGAGCCATTTGGAAGAGACAACAAATTTCTCTTTCGGTCTAGGCACTATATCCCATACATCATTCTTTAGAAGGGAATGATATTCCTCCATCATTGCATCCTTCCATGCTTGATGTCTGAAGGCTTTTGTAACACTGACAGGTTTTGAATTTATGATGTTGTTCATTAGAGCAATATAGCTAGAGAACCGTTTGGGTCTTTT
The DNA here is from genome assembly GCA_007115665.2 of Sequoiadendron giganteum. Classification (NCBI taxonomy): domain Eukaryota; kingdom Viridiplantae; phylum Streptophyta; class Pinopsida; order Cupressales; family Cupressaceae; genus Sequoiadendron; species Sequoiadendron giganteum. The sequence goes on along the minus strand of CM021109.1, from coordinate 377,076,646 downwards.
ACTTTCCCTAAACATTCCTTTGGGTGCTACATGATTCTTGGCTTCTTTGATCATCTTTCTAGCCCAAAGTGGCCTCTTTCTGTTGTTGTCATTTGTATTCTCAACTAAAGTAAATTGAAGTTCATTTGGCATTTCCTCAGGATTCTCCCTCTGAATCTCAGGAGCAAGTTCCATTTCAAGTACTCTAGGGGATTAGGTTTCTATCTCACTAGAGCTTCTTACCCTTTTGAATGCAATGTCTTCTTCAAAGATGACATCTCTGCTCAATTCAATTTGTTTATGCCCAGGTATGAATATCCTATAAGATCTGGAGGTTTCACTATATCCCACAAATACCCCTTTATTTCCAAGAGGTTCTAGTTTGAATCTCTTCTCTTTGGGCACATGGATATAGACAGAGCAACCAAAAATCCTAAAATGACTAATATCAGGTTTTATGCCGATAAAAGCTTCTTCAGGAGTTTTTTAATCTAGATGAGAATGAGGACATCTATTTTGAATGTAGATAGCAGTTCTAGAGGCTTCTACCTAGAAAGAAGTTTCAATGTTTTGGTCAAGAAGCATAGCTTTAGTAGCTTCTACAATGGTTATATTTTTCCTTTCAGCAACCCCATTTTGTTGAGGGTTGTAGGTAACTGTGAACTCCCTCTTAATTCCAGCACTCATGCAGAATTCCTTAAAAATTTCAGAGGTGTATTATTTCCCATTGTCTGTCCTTAAGATTTTTATTTTCTTCTCGGAGAAGTTTTCAGTAAGGGCTTTGAATTCTTTGAACCTTTTGAGGATTTCTATTGATTCTATACACTTAAGGAAATAGATCCAAGTTTTCCTAGAGAAGTCATCTATAAATATGACATAGTATAGAAATCATGCCTTGGAAGGTACAGACATGGGTCCACATAAATCAGAGTGAACCAGTTCTAATACATTTTGGGTTTTACTCAAGCTATTGTGAAAGGATCCCTTTGTATTTTTTCCTAGGGCACAACCTTTACAAGTTCCTTCATGAGATGGTTTTAACTTAGGTAAGCCTGCTACAAGTTTTTCCACAGAAGGTAGGGCACATAAATGAAGGTGTCCTAATCTTCTATGCCAAATCTCATTTGAATCAAAAGTGTCAAGGGTAAGGGCTTGCTTAACCTCAGTGCATAATTTTTAAAGATATCCTTGTCTTAAACCTATGGTTTGGGCTTTCTTGATATTTGAGTTCTTACGCCATGCTAGAAATTTCCCATCCATAAAGGTAATTCTATATCCATTGTCTTCAAGGGCAGAGATGGATATTATATTCCTCTTTATTCCAGGTACAAATAAGACTCCAGTGAGTTGAAGAGAAAGACCAGATTTCAATTTGATGAAGCAAGTTCCAACCCCTTTTACAGGGTGTGCAGAATCATGCCCAATGGTTACTTCTTCATTAGTCTTTTCAGTCATAGTGTCTAGGTGTTCTCTGAACCCTGTGATATGTCTAGAGGAACCACTATCAATTACCCAGTTGTGGGTGTTGTTAGATACTTGACTAGATAAGGTCGAATAGAACACAAATTTCTCAGATTCATGATCTGAATTTGACTTTCCTACTTTAGCAAAAGATGCTTGTTGTTTTGATCTGTCAGGGAACTTCATTGCATAGTGGCCATATTGATCACATCTAAAACATTGTACTTGAGAGATGCCTTTTTTTTTAAAAGATCCCTTTCCATTGGAATTTCTCTTTCTTTTAAAAGATCCTCCCTTGTAGGAGTTTTTCTTATTCCTTTTATTAGATGTTGTGTTGAGCACATGAATGTCTTCATCTATGTTCTTCTGTTTATTTTCTTTTGTTGAGAGTCTTGTTTCCTCTTGAAGGTAGTCTATTCTTAGCCTATCAAACTTGGGGAGTTTAGATTGTGCAATTATTGCTTGAACAAATGACTCCCACGAGTTTGGTAGGCCTCCTAGTGAAATTAGAGTTAACTCTTTGCTATCAGTTTGATATCCAATTGTGGATAATTGATCCCTTAGTTCAATGATCCTCATGAAGTATGCATTAATAGTTTCTCCTTTGTTTATTTGAACATTGTTGATTTGCCTCTTTAATGCAAGAGTCCTACTGGTGTTGTTGATCTCATAGGTGCTCTCAAGAGACTTGAACATTTGATATGTAGTTTCATGTTTCACTAGGATGGGAACTATATGATCCCTAACTGCATCTACTAAGATTTTCATGGCCTTTTCATTGTTTTCAATTCATTGAGTTTTCTCAGGATCAGCCTCTAGTTCCTTTTTGTTTTCTCTCACAAGTGAGTCTAATTTATTCTCTTTAAGAAACATCATGATTCTAAATTTCCATGATGTGAATTTCTTTGCTCTTGCAAGACGATCTTCAAATCTGATCACACTTGACATTATGAAGAATGTGATATGAATTCAATTTTTAAAAATACGAATTTTCTTAAGCAATCTGATATCTAGATTTGATTTGGATTCACTCAACTTGGCTCTGATACCATGTAAATGTAATCAAATCTCAATCAGACTAGGAGCCTACAACTAAGGAAATTCTTAGTATAAAATTATGTTCAAAATTCTAAGTCAGATTTATTTCTCTTTTCATGAATGTGTTGATTGCAGAACATTTATCGATTTCAATGTTTGCAGATCAACAAAAGAACAACCATATATACAAAGGGATACATGCCTCTACAAGAGATGTGTCTCATGAGAGGACATGTCTCCACAAAGTGGAGACATGTCCACTCATGGGACGTTTCCCTTGGGCATGTGGACTCCAAACAAACTGAAATATTTTGGTTAACACACATAAACTAATGTGTGGGTAGTAGTATATATATAATACGAATTACGATTTTATTAAATGCAGATTTCGATTTTTATTCAAATGAAAATTTTGATCATCTTAACTTGAATAACTTATTTGAAGGTATTTTATATTTAAGAGCAGATTGATTAAATATAAATGATGATGATGCATAAATGCAATCATCATTTATATCTGACCGATGTTATCTTAAATCAACACTTTCCTCCATTGGATCAGAAATATCGAAGTCTTCTTGCAGAATAAAGTTATATAGTGGCAAAAGATTTTGCAATGGAATCCTAGCTTGTGTCCCATACACCAATTCAAATGGATATTTTCCAGTTGCCTTCTTCACTGTAATCCTATCTACCCATACAACCAATCTTAACTTTGAATCCCATGCCCTTTTATTTGTATCAAGCATTCTCCTTACTATCTTCAAAATATTTTTATTTCTTGACTCTGCCTGACCATTGGCTTGTGGATGATATGGGGCAGAATAAGAAATATTAATTCCATATGTTTTGCAAAAATCTTTAAACTCGTCTGATCTAAAACACATCCCATTATCTATGATCAATTTGACTGGAGTGCCAAATCTAGTCATAACATTCTCCATCAGAAAATTCACTACCACTTTTCTTGTTGCTTGCCTAGTTGGAACAGCCTCCACCCACTTAGTAAAATAATATGTGGCCACTAGTATCCACCTATGTCCTCCACTTGATCTTTCATGTATTTCCACAATGAAATCAACTCCCCATTGTTGAAAAGGTGTTTCTACCTGCAAAGGTCTAAGTGGCAATGCTCCCTGATACTTCAACTTTCCTGAAAATTTTTGACAAGCCTCACACTTCCTCACATATGCAAAGGAATGATTGAATACCCTAGGCCAATAATAACCAGCCCTGAGAATCTTGTGTGCAGTAGTCTTAGCAGAATAATGGCCTCCACACACCCCTTCATGCATTTCTCTCAAAACATATTTTTCTTACGATTCATCTAAACATAATAGCAATATACCATCCCTATTTTTCTAGAATAGATCCCCTTCTATAAAAACATATTTAGAAGCCTACAACTTCAAGGCTCTCCTTTGATTATCATTCAACCCTTTAGGTCACTTCATATGTTTTAGATAATTTATTACATTTCTATACCATGGAGTATGCTCAATACTTGCTATAACTTCTTCCTTACCTTCAACATTGCAGATTTGGTTTGCTTCAATATTTGTTTCTACCATCAGCCTGGCTAGACCCTATCCTCTTACCAACTTGGTAATTTGAATCTCCATGTTGAATTCTTGAATTTTGTTAATCCACCTGCATCTCTTCCCTGTCACTTATGTCTACACCAGGATATCCTTCACAGCTGCATGTGGGACATAAGCAATTACCTCAGCACCAACAAGATAAGGTCTAAAAGCCTTTGTTGCTTTGACCAATGCATAAGCATGTTTTTCCATAATATCATACTTCAATTCTGCCCCCTACAAAGACTTGTTGAAAAAGGAAACAGGTTGCTCATGGCCTTCATCAGTTTTTTGTAACATGATAGTAGCTATGGTATGGAATGAAGCAAAAGAAAAAATCTAAAATGGCTTAGTAAAATCAGGGGACTTTAGGATAGGGGCTTCTTTGATAGCTCTTTTTATAGATATGAAGGCATCCATAGCTTCAGCAGTCCAATCCAATTTTTCTCCCTTTTTCAACATCTTAGACATAGGTTTAACAATCTCAGCAAAATTGGACACAAACCTCCTAACAAAATTAATTTGGCCAAAGAATGATTGGATTGCTTTGACAGTTTTGGGAATGGGAATTTTATCTATGGCATCTACCCTTTCAGGATCTATCCTAATCCCATCTTTAGACACAATATGCCCCAAAAGTTTACCCTTTGTGACAGCAAAATGACATTTTTTAGGATTAAGACTTATACCATATTCCAAAGCTCTGATGAAGATCTTCTCCAAATCACCAACATGATTCTCTACCCTTTTGGAATAAGCAGTGAGGTCATCTTGATATACCACCATTATAGTGTTGATCAGATCTGTAAATGCCACATCCATGGCCCTTTGAAAGGTAGCTCCTGCATTTGTGAGACCAAATGGCATTCTTATATAAACATAAGTTTTCCATGGCATAGTGAATGTTGTTTTGTATTGCTCAGATTCTTTGACTTTGACCTGATTATATCCAGAAAATACATCCATCATTGATAATAGCTCACAGCCTGTCACTTTGTGCAATATTGCCTCCATGTTTGGAAGAGGATAATTATCTTTTAGGGAAGCAACATTCAGATTTCTAAAGTCAACACACAGTCTTATGTCCCCATTTTTCTTCCTGACTAGGACCAAATTTGAGACCCATGTTGAATGCCTAATGGGTTTAATGATACCTCCATCTTTGATCTTTGCTAGCTCCTCTTGCATATTAGGTTCCAGAGTTGGGTTAATAGGCCTCTGCTTTTGTTTGAATGGCTTTGTGTCTAGCTTAAGTGGAATCTCATGCTGAAAAAGATCTTCTCTATATGCCTTCAAATCCTCATAAGACCAAGCAAACACATGCTTTTATTTTCTCAGCAATGTAATCAGCATTCTTCTAATGGTTGGGCTTATTTTATTTCCAATATAAACCCTTTTTGGTGCTAATTCAGTTCCCAAATTTATTTCTTCAATATCTTCTTTCTTAATAGGTGTCTGCTTTATGAGGGAATGATCACTCCCATCATACACTCTCTCCAATGCCACAAGCCCTTTCGGAAGCTTGTTAGTTTTAAGATGCAAAACTTCCTTTCCAAATACAGTTTGTTTCCCATCCACTTCTTCCACAAAAGCATTGAAATCAATCTCCTGTGCCTCATACTAATCTATACAATGAAGAAATTTCAAAAGGTCAGTATCATCATCAAAAACTTGCCATCCATATATGTTGTCAAGGACTACTGGTCTTGTTTTAAATTCAACCTGAGACACTCCTGCCAAAGTGATATCATCTTTCTTCAAGGCTACATTAGCCAAAAAATCAGCCATCAAATTTTTAGATCTATCTATCCAATCAATTGAATATGCATCAAATAGTTCAACTGTATCCCACACAACATTTTTATATTGTTTCAGCCTCTTGTTCTTTGCAGCATACTTTGATCTAACTTGTGACACAACTAACTCAGAATCTCCCAAGACAGACAACAATTTAATCTTATGTTTGACAACCATGTTCAAACCAATCAACAAGGCTTCATACTCGGCCACATTATTTGTACATTCAAAAGCCAGAAAAATGAATATTTAAATGTTGTACCTTTAGGTGATATAAAAACTACCCCAACTCCATTACCTTCTTGATTGCATGACCCATCAAAGTATATTTTCCACACACCCTGTTGATTTCTAGAGACAAGCTTATCAATTGGGTTAGTATTCACAAGTTCTAGCTGAGATAATTCAACTCTAAAACTCCCCAAATCTACATCACAAAAGCAATTAAGTTGTTCTTGAGGAACACACTCAACAATTTGATTCACCCTTGGTTCTCTATATAGTTTTACCTCTTCACCATTAACTGGTATTGTGGCATATGATAAATCAAATTGCACATTACCTCCAACTGTTGCAGTTCGTTGTCTTGATAAAAGCATTCCAAACTAAGGAGGTGTATCAATCACAGTTATATCAATGTTATAAGTTGCTTGTGGGTAGGCTGCTAATTTTACTTCTACATCTTTCATAATCCCCACTACTGGGACAGGCCTACTATCCATGTAATAACACTGACCACCCTCAATATCTATCCACATAGCCAGTTGTTTCATTACCCCTACTAGCATAATATTCATAGAAGCACCTAAATCTATCATGCAATTTCTTACGAATTTACCATTTATGAGTAGGGTAGCAAAAAATGGATCAATTTATGGCGTGTTCATCAATGCATCATTCAGACCAACTTTTGAAACTTTTATCTTTCCTTTCTTATCAGCAATTCCAAGATTCTCATTTTGTTCAAAATTTACAATTTGATTCCTCCCACCAGACATCAGTTGAATAGCACTTTCCCTATACTCTTTAATTTTCATCATTTCAATTAATGGGACAGATATTTTTACTTGGGATAAAGCTTGCAAAAAATCAAAAGATGCACCTTTAGCTCTTATCAACTTCTTTTGCTCTATTGGTTCACCTTTGTACTCCTCCTTCTCCTTCTTTGATGTCTGATCCATTTTTTGTTTATCCTTGGGGAATTCTTTATTTTCTTCTTTGGGAACATACTTTTGTTCTTTTTTATGAGGGCACACATCACTTATCTTTTTTGATATTTCATGGGACTTCTTTTTATCTTTCAAGAATATTCCTTTTGGAACACCTTCATTCTCATTCACTGTTCTATTCATCAGTTGATACTTGCTTTTAGCTAGCTCAACTGCTGCAATAGTCAATCTTTTAATTTCTTCCTCAGTTGGTCTCTTCATATTTTCCCTTTTAGTTTGATATGATGCAGCAGGAAAACCTTGTTCATCATCACTTTCCTCATAATTAGAAAAAACTTGTTGTTCTGCCATGTGAACATTATATTTTTGATGATCAACATCATATTCATACCCTCCTTCCTTTGAAGATGAATATCCCTACTTTGCTGAGTGAAGAGTATGATAAGTTAAATAGATATTATCATCTTGTTCATTATCATTTTTTGCTATGTCTTTTCCTGGCACTGACTGAGCTACAACACAATGTTCTAAAGAATGTGGCAAGTCACAAACTAAACACCAAGGACTATTATCAGACATGTATGTCCCTCTTTTCTTCAAAGGGTCAGGTGTCTCTTTATTTATTGGCCCATCCATTACTAGCTTTCCATTTCTACAATTTGTATTATAAGGCATGTCATGTAGTCTTGGCCTCTCATTCCTATATGTGTTTTCTTGTTTATTTGGAGGAGCATATTGGGGAATCCTTGGGTTATCTCTCTTGGCAATCATCCCTGTAGCCTTCCTATTATTTTCAATAATGAGTGCTATCCTTTGAGCTTTAGCCAAATTTCTAGGACCCATGTTCTTGAGCTCATAACCTGTCTTAGGATCAAAATATTTTAAATAAATACTTAATGCAGTAGGATCAGCTAATTTAGATCTAGAAGGTATCTTATTATGCAATTTAGAAAACCTCTGGTTGAAATCATAGGCTGACTCATTTTGATGTTTTTGAATGGTCACCAACTCATGCAATGCAAACTCAGGTGCATATTGATTCCCATACTACTCAAGAAATTGTTCATAAAGAACATGAATAGAATTAATAGAAACTGTTGGTAGACTATTAAACCAATCTCTAGTGTCTTCAATTAGTGACATCATAAACAATTTCATTTGTATATCTTCATACTGCATATCTAAATCTTGCATAAAAGCATTATTATCCTTAAATGCTCCTCAACTGCAGTAGCACTTCTCCCTGTGAATTTTGGGACCAAACTTCTCCAACTATTGTCCATAGGGTAAGGGCATATTTGTAATCCAACCAAGTCAAACTGCCTAATCATGGTTGCATATTGTGGAGGAGGATTTTGGTAATACTGATAATGGTACGATGGATTACTATTTTCCACATATTGTTGACCTTGTGGGGGTTTATGCTGTTGATAAGGAGGTGGATGAACACCTTGATTTTATGGTGGAACATATTGATATCTACCTTGATTTCTTGGCTGATTTTGGTAGGCCTGTGAGGAATTTGATAGGCCTACATTATTGTTCCCTTGCCTATGAGGTGGCACATATTTTTGCAAATTAGTCATTTGAGTATTGATCTGCACTTTCCTCAACTTCAACTCTTCAAGTTCTTTAATTGCTTGGAGCCTTTCCTCATATTCTATTCTTGCTCTCATGTTCCAATCTTGCATTTATTTCATCCTTGGAAATAAGTTCATTATTCTCCTTAGAGGCTACTTCATAGCCAAGTCCATCCCGATTCTCTTCAAGAAATTCCATTTTCTGATCATATTCATGTTGTCTTCTTTCTCTTTCAGCTTCACATTCAGCCATGAATTCTTCAACCTTCTTAGGATCTGGTTGATAAAAGGGATTCCTCTGTTCCTCAGGAGTGTGAGGTTCTTTGGAAGGGTTGTCTTCATTTGCTAATGTACCATATGAATTGTGTATCTCCAGTGATGCTTTTGATGTTTTATTTTTGCTTGATGGTCCCATGTCATCAGTCACCTTATTACCTTTATCATTCTTCTTTATCCATTTATTTTTGGCATTAGGACCATCACCATCTTTGTACAAAGACCTTCTTCCTTGCATTTGGGAGCAATTGTGATGGTCTAAACTCTAGGAAGATTCATTTCTGATATATACTTCACTTTATCAATTTCAATGCACTTGTTCATTTAGAGTCGCCACTTACTTTCCAAAAGTGAGAAAATCTGCAACTCCTTATTCCCAGCGGAGTCTTCTACAAAATAATGACTCTATTACAAAGGCTTACTTTTAGATTACAGTCCCCAACGGAGTCACCAAACTGTTGGGTCTCAAAAACGCAAGTTTGAACCATGAGAAGTTGCCAAGCTCTTACAATGCTTTTGGCCAACATACAAGGCCAATTGATGCACTTGACCCTTCTTCTCTTTAGGTTCTACTAGACCTAGGCGGGTGAACCTAATGAATGATGCAGATTGACATGTATTTCCTAGTTGAGCAATCTATCCACAATGGAAAATGGAAGTTAACAAATGGAAACCACTACAACTAATACTACTCCTACTACACAAATGAAAGGTTTTGAAAGAAGTATTTGTATGAAATCTTATCTCTAGGTTGAGGCAGATCAGTGCCTTCTATCCACATGGATAATGAAGTCAAAATAGAAAATGATATGTGCTTTCCTTCTCTGGTTTAATTTCTAGTTGTTAGGCACTTTATAAAATAAAATCTTATGACTAGCATATAATTTCATTTATTTATGGCTTGCATAAATTATGCTGGAATGTTTTCTAACCTGGCTCTTCTTAAATTATCTAAAAGAAATCTCTCAAACACTGTGACTTACTTGAAGGGATTTAATTCTGACTTGAGACACCAGCAAATAAAAATCACATAAAGTGAAAACATGCACATTGATGAAGCAAAATTTATGCTTGATACATTTACTCAAATGATCAAAAGTCTTCGAATTGGAGAGAACCAAGATAAAAAATAATACAAATTATAACATCTCAACAACTGAACCAGAAGATTTTCACCAGTTAAAAACATTAGTTTCCATTGCTCTGTTTCAAGAAAGATCTGTACATTATTTCCATTCCTAGTCTTATTTCTGAGAAAATCTCTCTTATCCTCACCCCCTCTCTTTTCCCTTATCTCAATACATTTTATACAGAAATATTTGAAGAGTCGTGACCCTTCATTTACCTGTTACAACTATATGTATTTTATTACAGATATTAAAATATTTAATTATATTGCCTCTCGGCAAATTAAATATTTTTTACAATAGTTCTACCTTTTATTTTTCACTTTATAGCTTTTATATTTCTCTCACCTCTATTTACTTTATTCCCCGTGGCTTTATTTATCTTACCGCTTTACCGTGGTCAACATGTTGATCAATTGTGGTATCGCAGTGTGACTATCACGGTCTCTTCTTCTCCCAACCGCCTTACCGTGGTTTTCTTTTACACTGTGGCGGTTGCGCGGTATTTGACTTTTCATGCTACCTCCTCCTCGCTTTCCTGTTACGGCACCACCACTGTCACTATGTTAACCATGCATGGTATAGCGGTTGGCATTTCTTGTTATCTTCCTTGTTATCACAGTTATCGCGGTCTATATTTTGACCATGCACAGTACCACGATATGCTCGTTGTTGACCGCTAGCCACTTACTGCTATCACCGTGGTCATCTTTTTAGTGGCTACAGTATTGCAGTAACTGCTACCCGTTCACCGTCTCCCTTCGCCATCTACTAACCGCTACCACAGTCATCGTGGTCACCTTGATAACAACCAGCGGTAGCGTGGTAAGCCCTGTCCACCACCTAGATGACTATTCTTCAACCGCCACCGCCACCGCCATACTATGAGCCCCTTAGTGGGAGGCCGCGGTAAAGCAGTAAAGACATAAAAACGATTGTTAAAGCAACGGTATAAGATATTAGTTGTATGGGTAATTTTGGAAAGGGAAAAAAAATTAATTTAATATGAAAAGGATAGGAAAATGTGAGGGAAAAATGGGGAAACCCTTAGTTTTTCACATGGATTTTTTAGGTTCTAATAGGTACTTCTGAAAAAACCACATGTGTGAGCTTTGGACCAAATCAAGGTATCTATTCTTGTGTTAATTGGATTAGATTCTACACAAGTGTTTATTTTAAATAGAATTTATCCATCCATTTTTTAAGTATTTATTTTAATAACTCTGCCCTCCATTTTCGAATGATAAATCACTCATAATGGTGGATTTATTAATTGATGATATTGTACAAATTTAACATTACTATACTTGATATGCTTGGTCTTGAGAATATGGTTGCAATTTTCTTATCTTGATTATCCAACACTTTTGCACCAATTGTTGATGCTTCTCTACATGAGCAACCAAAAACACATTTTGTGGCCTTGTTAGTTGTATGGGGAAACTCAAGTTTCTTTTGTGTTTCTCTCTTGGAGATCACAAGAGGATTAGTAGGAAAAGTGTTCAACATTCATGGACACAAGTTCTCTTTGATATTAATTTTGATGGAAGATCCTATGGAGGACAATATGCAACTTGGTGTATGAGAAACAAAGATACTATGTTCTTGGCTAATTCTTCAAAAGACACAGATCCAAAGACCACTTGAAGACAAGAACATAGATCTTGAGCATACTATATATCATCACACTCTAGGATGAGTATCCCCCTACCTAAATATGTGTGGACACATTTGACAAGTTGAGAGACTATAATTGGTCTTTCACTGTGCAACCTTGTCTTTGGTAAGGAAGTTGTATTCTTTGCACTCTAGCTTTTCATAAAGCTTTGGGAACAGTTATGGATATCGCTCATGCTTAAAAGGAAAGGATAGCATAACTTCATGATATGTCAATGTGATTTATTTCAAGTTGGTCATCATAGAACAATGTGTCTTTCAAAGATTGCAATCATTGTAAGTAATTCCTTCAACCAAGTGCATGGGCATGGATTCAAAATTTCTCCAATCACCTTCTAGATAAAGTGGGATAAGATAAATGAGATCAAGATTGTTTGTAGTGGTGGTTCTAGTTCCAGATTGTGCTAGGGTTATTATTGGCCATCCTTTCAAGCATTGCAAGCAATTCATAGTTACTTTTATTGAAGGGAATTAGATGGAACTCTAGGATTTGGATGGTATATTTTTTTCATACATATGAGAGTTTCATTTCATTTGATCATTATATGCAGTCTATCAAGACAAAAAAATGAAAAAATAAAAGAAAACAATGAAAAAATGAAAAAATAAAAGAAAAATAAATAAATAAATTCTAACAATGAAAACCTTCAAGCATTGTTAGACAACTACAATTTGAAAACCAGTTTTTGGTAGATTGTAGTTGAATAAAATTCTTAGTGGTGAAAACTATTTTCACAGTGCCACTAAGCGGTAAGTGATTGAAAAATGGCCTGCCAGTGGTCACTTGTCATTATCAAAATTGAAAAAAAGGGGAAAAAAGAAGAGAAAAATAAATAAAAAGAAGAAAATGCAATAATTGGTGTTCTTCCTGTTAGCTAATCATTTTCTAGGTACACTCAGATTCTTCTATGGTTGTTTCTCTCTATCTGGGTGCCTCTAGCACCTCTTGTCACACCCCTATGTGGTTATGCTCCATTTTGTTGTGATCAACATTCCTTGATCACTTAGAGCACATGCTACACATTCAGATGAGGTATTAGCCAATAAAATGAGAGATTCAGATGCTAGTAGTATGTTCTATAATGCTTCAGTCTGGTGGCGATCTTTCATGTGTTATAGTTCTTGTCACAGTTGTAGTTGTAGAGTTACATTGGCTACAAGATCTTGGAATTAATGGACATGTGAGTTGGTAAAACAATCAGTTTTATTTTTCATTATTTTATCTTTTAACTTTATTAATAATTCTTATTATATTAATCATATCACGCAGCATTCCTACCCATCCTCTCCTTGTTTCTTGAGGACGGACAACTCTTTAAGTTGGGGGGAGGTCCACCATTCTTATTACCCATATTTTCACCTATTATCCTTCATTATTCCATCATAAGTATACATTATTTTCACCCTTCATAATCATTCCTATTGCTTACTGTTCAATAAAAACTGCCGAAGCCTTTACAGTTTTATATTTACCCCTATAGTTGCGCCTTTCTTTTCAAATGCTCACTGCCCTCGGAGCTCTCCACGTGGCTTCCTCGCGAAGCTTTTTGCTTTTCCTTCACTTCACTTTTCGGAAATCTCCATCTGAGTTCCGCGTGACTCACTCTAGCTGTTCTTCCGAGTTGGGCTTGTCTCATTCTTTATTTTTCTCAGAGCTCTCCACGTGGCTCTCTCTCAAGGTTTTCTGTTGGGCACCTTTTCAACTTTCTATCGAGCTCCATCTGAGTGACAAGTGGCAATTTTGTTTCTTTGCCAATTACCTTGGAAATGCGGCCGAATCTTTTATACTTCCTACTGCCGTGTGTTCTCTCCTGCTGCTACATGGTTTTCCATTTTATGTCCTGACCTCACTGGCGTGTTGCTGACCAATCGATGTTTGTTGTAGCGGCTTGAGATGATCTGGGCCGTTGGTCACTGCGCATGGTTTTCTCTTCTCTTAATGCATCTACAGGCGATGGACTAGCCAATAAATAGGGCCATGTTTTCTTTTATTAGGTTCTTGATTAAGTTTATGAAAAACTCCCAAGCACTGGGAATTAAGCCTTTTGTAATAGTTGCTTTCAATTTGAAGACTTCAGACTATGCCAAATAAATTCGACCTTTCTATTTTTAAGCATTTGTTAGAACTATTGACCTGTGTTGTTATCTTTATTTTGTATGAATGCTTGTTTTTTAGTTTCTGTAACCTTTCATAGCTGGAATGAATACAGACCATGTTTCTTCGACTCTTCTATGTTAAGACAAAATTATGCTTGATTACATTATACAAATTAGAGGATATTTTTGCATGATAAGTGCTTTTGAGAAAATTATTTTAATTAATAGCAATTTAGTGGTTCGGGCCTTTGCATTCTATACTGTGCTCTAGTAAAGTTGTCTAAAGACTTTGGCACATCGCCTGTAGTGTAAATTTTACATTCCTGCAATCTCCCTTACCTTTTACTTCACCCACTAAGCGAAGAGCCGGCTTTGGTAAAATCCTGGAGGTCACTTAGCTAGCGCACAATATCCCCTATTAGCTAAGTTTCCCATAAGATTGTTGCTACATGCAAAATAATGCATCAACAGTTCTTTTTCTAGCACGCCCAGTGGGACCGCGAACTAGCACGTTCACCTGATCTTTATAAGTGTGTATGAGCCATCGACCTATAACCAGGTCACAGACTGCAAGAGTCCCTGACCAGCTTGTACCACCTTTAGTTTATGTGCACCCGAGAGGTCACCGAGGTAGCCCTTCACCTCCTCCATCTCCTCCTTCTCCAACATCACCTAATCCACCCATACATATGGCTGCTAGAAATTACGTAGCCTGGGACTCTGGCAGTCCGTTAGTAGCACCTGTGCCTCCTGCAGTATGGGCCCCCATCCCTGTGTCCGCTCTAAAGGCTATCCCTAAATATTATGGGGATGAATCAAAGACACCAACGGATCATCTGCAAGATGTAGTAGACGTATGTCTGGTACATAGCATATCGAATGAAAACGTAGCCCTCAAGTTGTTGGTTGCCTCCTTCCAAGGAAAGGTTCTAAACTGGTACAGGACTTTACAAGCTAGTACTATTGCTACTTGGGATCAGCTCGAGAATCCATTTTATGAGCGTTTTTCAAACACCGATGACAAATATTCACTGTACCACCAACTGGAAAATATAAAGTGAGCCCCTCATGAAGCTCTACCTAATTTCAATACGAGGTTCCATTCGACCTGGCAGAGAGTGCCTGTGGGTAGTCGACCACCTCCGTATCTAGCATTTATGTTCTACTTGAAGTTGATCAATGTCGATATCTCCATGATGTTGCAAGCTTTGGGTGGAGATACTCTTCCTGATACTTACGCTCTAGCTATCGCTGCAGAAAATAATCTGATCGCTACAGGGAAGTTGGCACCAAGACCCATCATGCCATTATTCCCTAAGTGCAATGCTACTGAAGCCGAAGTCCCTTCCACCAGCGCTCCTACGACTCCTCCCCAATCTATGTACGTCTATCCCGAAAGTGTTCCAAACATGGCCCTGATAGCAGCTCCTGTGCCTAATCCCATGGCTATCGAGATGAATGAGATGAGAGAACAGATGCAGGCTATGACTAATGAATTGACTACTTTGAAGCAGCAGCAATACAACTATCAAAAGCTTGCATACCAAAATTACCAGGGCGGAAAACCTCCGTACCAATCAAATCAGTGGCAGGATAGGTCACGTGGAAATACCTCGGCTCATCCAAGTAACCAGATGGTTCTGGTAACCCTGTCGATGTAGACTATTCATCCTAGTTCGAATAAGGAGCTAGTGGCGGGACAGAATAATTTAGCCCAAGATGCCAATTCATGGTGTTTCCCTTGCAACGATGCACATATGCCATGAAACTGTCCATGAAGAAATTTGCAACAACAAATCATAGATCAATGTAGCTAAGGCAGTGCATCCGTTTCTGACAACCCACCATATGCCTCTCAGAAAATGGATAATGAAATCCTCGCCACGCAAATGCAGGGGATGTCCATCCAGCAAGAGTCGTACATTGTCCCGGACCAGGCTCTCTTTTCTTGGATGGAAGGAGAAGAGTCAGCATTTTCAAATGACATCCCTATTGATAGAGTACCATGAGTGCAATCTGACTATTATACACATTCTAAGCGTAGGTTCACCAGAGAGTTTACAGCCTCGCCTACCAATGCTATATCACGAACCGACGCCTAGCCCAGTAGCAGGCCTATTGCCAATCCCACCATAGTCAGAGATGGCTATTAATAGCTCTCTGAATCCACTTCCTCCGAAGACAAAGGCTCCATCGATCACTTTTGTTGTTACTAAACTGCCGAATGTACCGACCGCAAAACCAATGGCGGCCGCAAGACCTAAAGAGCAAGCAGTCACAACTCACCAATCGAAAGTGCAATTCAACATGGTGGAACAACTGAAAAATTCATCTGTCAATGCTTTTATGTGGGACGTCTTGGCTATTCCGGAGCAAAAGGTGTTGCTACAAAAGGCATTGTCTAATGAAGAGGATGTATCCAATCCAGATTTGGATAAAGTGCTAACAATCCAACCAGAGGAGAAGCTCGAGTCTGGAAGGGAAAGTAAGCCTAAACCTAATCCTTTCTTTCTAACACCGATTATTGGTGACAAGCTACTGCATAATTGTATGATCGACTCTGGTGCTAGCACCGCTATCATGCCAAAGCAAATAGCTGATGCTTTGGGTCTAAAATATGAGCCTCTGAATAAAGGAGTCATGCAGCTTGATGGAAATAAGGTTGATATTGTCGAGATAATCAAGGGATTACCTATGACTTTGTTTGCCTACCCTAGTATCATGGTAAATCAGGATACCATACTCATAGATATCCCTCCTCTATTCGGGATCTGTTTGTCCCGAGAGTTCACTACAAATGTAGGAGGATATCTGGCACTAGACTAGTCGCACTTGATTCTGAAGACTAAGCATGGGGCTAAGATGAAACTATTGTCAGAAACTCTACATTTCAAACATGTTGCTAATGAGGCTCTGCTAAATTTTGAAGTAGCACACACTTCAATCTCTCAGGAAGAAAGGTACAATGTAGAATTTCTTGAAGAAGAGGAGGCTACTAGCTCTCGAATAGAAGACGAAGAAAATTTGTTGAATGAATTTATTGATACAAACCCTTTTGAGAATTACCATGCAACTGGCCTCAGAGCCTATGTGATACATGAAGAAGGGTAGATCATGCCCAAAGTTACTAAAGGATCTGAAGATGAAGAATCTTCATAAATATGGACGTTATACTTTGATGGCACCAGATGTAGAGTAGGAGCTGCAGCGGGAATTTGTTTGATATCCCCGTCCGATGAAAAGACTTTGAGGTCCTACCGCTTCCAGTTTGCATGTTCAAACAATGAAGCTGAATATGAAGGTCTCGTCCATGGTTTAAGCTTGGCAGAGCAAATGGGTGCAAGGCAGATAAGTGTCTTTGGAGATTCAGAGCTGGTGGTCAACCAAATCCATAGAACTTCAACCGCAAAGAATATCCGTATGCAGTCTTATTGACATAGGGTCTAGGATCTGATTCACAGCTTTGAGGCATTCAATATTCAAGCTATTCCAAGAGAAATGAATTTTGAAGCCAATAGGATGGCAACTATTGGGGCTCAGTTTGAGCCAGCCTTTGAATTATTAAAAAATAAACATGCAATGAAGGTAATTATGAGACCCACTGTCCCAGATAACAATCAAGATTGGCAAGTATTTGATAGCGATGCTCATATTGCATCATTCCTCCAGTCATCTGGAGAATTTGCTGATCAGTTACAACTGAAGATCGCCGAAGCTTACGGAGATCAAATCATCCAATTGAAATCCAACAAGCTCTCGAGAGGCTTGGTCACTCTGGAAAGCCTATTCAATTCTGATGATGCAATGAGAGATAAGAGGAAGCTTGTGGCTAACAAAGGTGATTATACCGATTTGCATATCGTGGAAGATAGGAAGCTCAAAGTTGGGAAAGAAGTGTCATAGAAGAATAAAGATATACTAAGACACTTCTACGAGGAATATCCGAGTGTGGTTTCCTGGTCATACGATGATCTTAAAGGATATGATCCCAGGATCATCGAGCATACTATTAAGCTGTCAGAGGGGGCAAAGCTAGTTCGTCAAAAGCAGAGACTTGTGAACCCAATGATAGAATCTCTCATGTCATAGGAGTTGAACAAGTTGACTGCATCCTGAATAGTGCTCCCAATCAAACACAACACTTGGGTGTCAAACTTGGTGCCAGTCCAGAAGAAAAATGGGGATATACGCCTGTGCGTAGACTTCTGAGATTTAAATAGAGCATCCTTAAAGGATCATTATCCCCTACCTTCAATGGAGGTAATTTTGCAAATTGTTGTTGGCTCAGAAATGTTTTCAATGTTGGATGGTTTTTCGGGCTATAACCAGATTCGAGTAAAGGAAGAGGACCAATACAAAATAGTGTTCACCACAAAGTGGGGAACGTATGCATATGCTAAAATGCCTTTCGAGCTCTCAAACACCGGAGCCACTTTTCAGCGGGCTATGGGCATTGCTTTTAAAGATTTGATCCACAAGATCATACTCATTTACCTGGATTACTTGACAGTATTCTCAAAATCTGTTGATGATCATTTTGATCATTTGGAGCTTGTTTTCCAAAAATGCCAAGAATTTGGGATCTTTTTGAATCCAAAGAAATGCGTGTTTAGAGTTCCCCATGGGAAGCTATTGGGATATGTCGTCTCTAAGGAGGGCATTGCTATTGATCCAGAAAGAGTTGATACGATCCGGGAACTTTCGTTACCTGTCAACAAAAAGGGTGTGCAATCTTTCCTAAGTAAGGTCAACTTTATTAGCTGATTTATTGCAGATTTTGTAGGCATTGTTTGTCTTATTACCTTAATGCTCAAGAAGGATCAGATTTTCAAATGGACGACGGAAGCCAGAAAAGCTTTTGAACTTGTTAAAGAGGTTATTTCTTCTGCCCCTATGTTGGTTAACCCGGACCTGTCAAAAAATTTTATTATGTATGTTTTTGGTGGTGGCAATAGTATTGCCATGGTGCTTATACAGAAGGATGATGAAGATACAAGGGAGTCCCCTATTGCTTTCTACTCATGAACTTTGAAAGAGTACGAAGTAAAGTATAACTTTGTAGAAAATCAAGCCTTTGCCATTGTTAAGGGGCTTAAAAAATTTTGACATCTGATATCATATAATAAGGTGATTGTTTGCGTACCACATCCTAGTGTGCGAGAGTATATCATGGAGGGAGAAATCACTGAGAAGAGAGCTAATTGGATCACCAAGATCCTAGAATACAATATTGAAGTCAGACCTATCAAGACCGTGTTATGCCTTGCATAACCACCCCATCTCTTTGCCTTGGTCAAAATGGGTCCCCCTTTGTGTTTTTTGTACTTAGTTATTTTTTAAACAAAGTTTGGAGTCTAGTTTTGCCAATACTTTGTTTTTCTTTGGTTTCTCTGTCAGAATTGGAACCGGAGATGAATCAAGTTCTGAAAGTTCTTTTGAGGCTTGTTTTTGGTTCTATCCCGACAGTCTTTTCTTTGCCTTTGTTTTTGGTCTTTGGCGGAAGCGGAGCCGAAGTGGGAATTGGGATGGTTGTTATCAAAATTTGCAAAATCAAATTCTATTCTGATCCCACCTCTGCTACTTTTTAATGTTTGTTTTCTCTCGGTTTTGGTGTTTTGTTTTATTAGGTTGGTCTTTTACTTAAATTTTTGTATTTTTTTTTGTTTTGTTTTTAGTTGTCGGACGCGGAGCCGGAATGGGAATAAGGTTTGGAAATTTTATAAGTTTAAGATCCTATTTCCATTTTAGTTCTACCCCCGCCAATTTTTCTTGTTGACTTTTTGACTGAAATTGCACTGCAGACCAATGTTCATTCTCTTACAGTTTCGACTCCACCTTTACTGTGTTTTAATGCATTAATGGTGGTTGACAGTGTAGGTAGAAATTCACATATTTTCCTTTATTAAGGGTTAAAGTCGATCATTATTGTTATTATTACAAGTCTGAGAGCGCGAAGAGCAATAGCAGAGTTCGTTTGAGCAAATTGATCGAGATAGAGCAAGGATATTATGTGTGAATCGATTCAGAAAGTTAGCGCGGGTTTGTTTGCATTTGAGGTAGGTCTTTTATCTTTGTTGTTCGTTTGTTTATTTGCAGTTGTGTTCATTGTGTTTTGCTTTATATCTGCTCGTGTGTTCAATCATTGTGTTTTAAAGCAATTTTATGATCATCGATGTGATTGAATGAGCAGGTTCTTGTTTTGGCTTGTTTATTTTGCTTTAATCTTTCTTGTCTTGTTTTATTGTGTTGTTTCTTTCTATTTTGGGGCATTGTCGCTTTCACGTCTTAATCGTGATTGCGTCGTGTCATTTTTGATTTGTAGTAGATTAGATTAGATTAAAGGTTTTTAATGGCGTGAGTTAGATTAAGAATTTACAGTGAGGTAGATTAGAGATTTTATAGTGAGTTAGGGTAGATTAGATTTATTGTTTAAATTAGGGTTTCGTCGTTTGGTAGAATGGCAAGGTTTTAAACACGTGCCCTAGTTTTATTAGGTTTGTTAGATTAGGGTTTCGTTGGTCTCTGCAATTACTTTAAATGAAAAAAAATGATATCTTAGAAGTTCCATTGATTCCCCATGGTCATATGAGTATGGTATTTTTAAAGCTCCTTGTCATTTTATAGCGACCTATGTCTAAATCATGAAGTTATGTTGAAAATGAATAAATTTGATGATATCATGATTAGCATAGGCGGAGGCGGGATTGGAACTAATCTTGAACTTAAGAATTTTGTTTACAAAAGTTATCAATTCCATTTCTATCTCATTTTCGATTCTGAGTTTTAAAAGGGTTTTTCTTGAAGTATATGATAACTGGCAGAGGCAGGATCGGAACTGATCTTGAACTTAAGAATTTTGTTTGCGAAGGTTATAAATTTCGTTTTCATCCCGTGTCTGGCTCTGCATATAATGGAAAGTCTTTCTTCAAAGTAATGATGATCAAATCGGAGGCGAAGGCAGAATGGAAATAGAATATGAGAAAAAGTAAAATTCGAAGAAAACCAAATCCGATTTTTGTTCCGATCCCGATTACGATAACCTCCCCGACTCCGACTCTGAGCCCGTTTGTTATTAGGTGAAGTTCCTATATTGGTTTTTGCTCCGAGTCCGCCAGTTTTGTAAAAGAGATTCTTTTGTGCTTTTGTCTGGTTCCGACTCCGATATATGTGTGACAAGTATTTTTTAAAAGCATGTTTTATGATGATTTATCTAAAGGTCTAATTAGAGGTTTGCTTGCAAGAGATTTGAGAGATGTCAGGAATGTCAGGAGAGGTTGCTCGAAGGAATCAACCGGTTGGAACATCAAAAACAACACCAAAAATCAAGAAGGTGAAACCATAACAGCTGCCTTATACATTGAGGTATGATCATAGGAATCCAGTGGTGAAAGTAAGCAAGGTGGAATCCAACTGGTTAGATATTACAGATACTAATTTGGGCCAGTATAGCTTTGAAGAATTACATGAGGAGACCTTTGCAGGATGAGCAAACTTGAGAGGGAGAACTGAAAGGATTGTTGACTCCGGTCTTGCACATATCACTATGTTTCCTTTATCAATTCAGTGTCCGGAGTTGATATTGACGGTGGCCAGTACTTATAATCTAGCTACAAGATTATGCATCGATTCACAGAATAATGTGATTATAAATCTTACTCCGTAAATGTTCCAAAGAATATTTAATGTTCCTAATCCCAAGAATTTGGTGTAGCTAACTAAGGTAGAGGCATTGGAGAAATATAGCAAGCATAAAGACTCCAATAAGTCTCACTTAAACAAAAGATGGTTAAGCACGGAGAAGAAATCTTTAAGCAAGCTTGCAGACCAGCCAAAGAGGGCAGATTTCAAAAAGGAGATATCTGATTTGATATTGATGTTGTCCAAAGTGTTTGGGAAAAGGGATGCCTTCCATTTCAAGGAATGGATGTTTCATTTTATTCAAGTAATCTTTCAGGGTGATTATCAATTTGATTGGTCAATGATTGTTTCTAATGCCATACATGATCAGCTCACAAGGGTCAGACAGACCAAATCTTTCTTCATGACTTCATATGTGGTCTATGCTGCAGCAAGATTGGGGATTTTCCCAAGATTAAATAGAGTAGGTATAATGGGAGCCTTGGATGGACAACAAAAAGTATGGGAGCACTATGATCAATTATCTCTTCGGGTTGCTTAGACTCATTTTAGAAGATTCAATGATGCATTTTTATATGTGGTTATCAACCAGTTGAGTGGAGATGCAGGATACATGTTAAGTCAAGAAGCTATGGCATTCATTTCTGAATGGGGAAGTTGGTACATCCAATACCCCAAATTTACATACTTCAGATTGTTTGGTTTTGAAGGTCATCCCCATTTACTTCCAAGATGCTATGGTAATAGAATAGTGCTTATGGAGTTTGTGTATCAAGCCATTGGAGTTAATGCTAGGTTTGGGATCAAGCACAAGACAGGATGCCATAAGTTTCCCATGACACTAAGTGAATACAATTGTCAACATTTGAAGGGAGCAAAGGTGGTTTGTAATGAGTTGATACAATTGAAATTGGGATTGTATACAGCTCATAAGTATTTTGATCCAAGGGAGAAAATGCATGCTTTATTACCTTCAGTGTTCACTAACCACTTTAATTTGTTAGAGGATTTTTGGTGTGATAGGTAGGATGAATATGACTTGAGGAAGAAGAATTATGAGAGATTACCAGTCTCACTTATGGTAGAGCTTGGTATTAAAGAGAATATTCCTGAAACTTTGGTGGATGATGGAATGGTATTAGATCCCTCATATGAAGCTTTGAACATTGGCACCAAAAACTTAGATCCAATAGACTGGAATGAGGAAGAAACGATTGATATTAAGAAACTAGGAAGAACAGCCTTGGATAGAAGTGTGCAATGGTTGATGATGAAAGCTCGAGCTCCTCAAGGACCAATCATTAAGAAAGGTAAAGGATACAAGAGGATTAAAAGAAAATCACCTTCCAAGGAGCCATTGGAATTCTTTCCTCTGAATGTTGAAGAAATAGAGCTTGAGGTAGTTGATGAAGAAGAAGAGACACTGGAGGGAGATGTGCCAATTGAATCTGTTGTTTCTACGCCTGCACTAGGTGAGTCATCCACACAAGCCCCACTCACAAGAAAGCAAAGTAAAGAAGTTCAAGGAGTAATTTATGCCATGGCTGAAGCTGCTAAAGGAAAAGAAGTGGAGGAAGAATTGGTAGAAATTGAGACAGACTCGAATGAAACTCTTTCAGATAAGGACCTGTAAGAAAACATGCCTTTGGAAGGGACTATTGAGCAGATTCTGACGCAGGAAGAGCAATGGAAATAGTTTGAAGATGCTACAAGAGATTTTGATGCAAGGGCTGCAGTGGAGAAGCAAAAGAAAATGGATGCAAAGTTACAAGCTAATGCTCTACTTCAACAACAACAATTAAAGGTAAAATAAATTGAAACAAGGACAGCAGCTGATACAATGGAGGAGCAAATGAGGCAATGAGAGCATGAGATCAAGGTTAAAGCAGAAAATGACAAGCTAGAATTGATATAGAAGATCCATGATCTTGAGGAGGAGAAATCAAGAAACCGAAGGGAGAAGGAAGCCCTGGTTGCTAGACTGAAGCTTACAGAGCAGGCTCGACAGAAAGAACAGGAAGCTGAAGCTCTAAGAAAGGAAAGAGATGTTGAAGAGCTAATAAAGAAATAGGAAGCTGAAGAAGAAAGGGAAAAAGTAGAGAAGCTCATAGCCTTGGAAATGGAAAGAATAGAAAAAGAAGAATCAGAAAGGATAAGGAAAGAAAAAGAGGCCGAAGAGCTAATTAGGAAGCAAAAAGAAGAAGATGTCAAAGCTGCAAAACTTAAAGCTTTGGAGGCAGAACGGTTGGAAAGAGAGGCCTTAGAGAAAGAGAAGTTAGAGAAGGATCAGATGGAAGAGGAGAGATTGAGAAAAGAAGAAGAAAACAAGAAAGTGCAGGAACAAAGAGATAGAGAAGAGGCTGAGAAGTTGCTGTAGATGCATGTGTTGTAGGAGCAACAAGAAAAAACAAAGGTTGATTCTCAACCTGAAGTAAATGTTTAGCCATCCTCTACAGTTGTCACTTCCTCTTCCATGATGATGACTACTCCTAGTGCTCCTATATGGTTGAAATTAGATTTGCAGAAGAGAGCCAAAACACCTCCTCAACCTCTTAATTGGGAGGACATGATGAAGGAGATTGAACAAGAAAGGCCTAAGAAGAAGGCTAAATTTTTGCATTCTACCAGACTCACAGATAAAGGGGAGATAGTGTTGAATGTGTCATGCCTATGACTGAAAAGGAGGTAGGGGATATGCAGCTCACAGACTATCAATTGAGTACGGTTAATTTGGGAAGACCCACTAGAAATCAACAAATGAATCTGATTGATGTGGTGGCTTCAATGACTAAATCAAGAATGATCAAGGAAAAACAAAAGAAAGATGAGCTTAAGGCTCAATTGGATCAATTACATTCATTCTTGAAGAGTGTTTCCTTTCCAAGGTCACAACAGGTTGCAGCTATTGAGACTCCTGTTTTGCTAAGCAAAAAGGAGGTTGATGATTTGGTGCAAGTTAGAGGTAAGGCGGAGATGGTTGATAAATGGATAGACAAATTGAACTGCGAGGTAGGAGAGGTTTTAACAAAAGGATTTGAAACCTACAAGGAGGCAGAAGGAGTAATAAAAGAGATGCATCAATACATTGAGGCATCCGAAAAACTAGAAGAAGAGTATAAGGAGTATAGTGAAAAGTTAGAGAAGATAAATACATTGCCTCTAACTACTCTTCTAGAAGAATCTATACTCGAATATGATAACAAAGATTTTGTAGAAAAGACTTCTCGCATACTTAAGTTTAGGACTGGCTTTTTGAGCAAGCATAATGATGAGATTCAGGAAGTAGTTAATAATTTAACTGAGCAGTTGGAAGAGTTGGAAGCGGTTATGGCCATAATTGTAGATGTGAATGTAATGACCAAAGATGGCATGCCGTTGAGTCAGGTTAGAGAGAAATGGAATGAAATATTCCAAGGACTCATGCAGGAGAAAGATGATGGAGGAGACTTGGTGATAGATCGGCTTGTAGAAGTCAAAGAATAAATAAAAGTTGCAGGGAGAGAGTTGATCAAGGTAAAAAGTATGAAAGAGTTTGTTGTAGTTGAGTTGGATCGCATCAAATTTGAAAATGATTGGATTGATGGGCCAGATATGGATATGCTACAACAAGTCTTCACCAGTTATGATGAGTTCATAGCGGATCCAGCTTCACATGCATAGAAATCTTGCATGCATGATGTTCTTCCTCCTTGCATGTCGCATGATGATCTTCTTCCTTGCATGTTGCATGCATGCAGCACTGACAGTCTTAAGGGCGCATGACTTCTTTTCTTCTATTTCTATCTTCTATTGTTAGATCAAACTGAATGCATAATGTAAGAACTCAAGATCAAAGTTGATCCGAGTTTCCAAGAAAGTTGATTGTTCCTGAAAAGGTGGAAAGCCTAAGATAGAAGTGAAGTTCGAACTTCTTTTGTATATCTATAAATACCAAATAGGTATCACATTGTAAGGGTCGGCTAATTGAGAATTGGATTGGCTTACCTAGTGCTAGGAGATAGAATTTTATAGAGTTTTGCAGAGATACATTGTACCAGATCTTTTTACAGTTAATAGAATTGCAAGTTTACGAAATATGGAGTTTGTATTGAATTGTGTTGTTTGATAAGGTTAATGAGTTATAATCCACCTGAATGCCAGTGATTGTGCTGAAGCATGATAGTTTCTTATGTGATGAAAGTCATTAGAAGAAACTAGGTTTAAAGATTATCTTGTTAAATTGTCATTGAATTAAAGTTATTGAAGTTTGTTGATCTATAGTTTTAATGATGAATGAATGTGTGTTGTTTTGAAATCTTTGAAATACTTGTGATATGCGAATAAGTGGAATTGAATTAAGCACCTAAGATGTATACGATGGTACAGTCATACTGTGGGTTGTGTCATGCTATGGTTTTTGTGATCGGTTAAGAAAACATTCATTGTTAAAAGTATATGTCTAGATATTAGATAAATTTAATTCATACTTACTGATTTACCCCTTGGATCTATCTTTTTCTTTTATTTAAAACCCATTGATTTACAAGAACTATTTCGATAAAGAGAGTCATAAGCTTGAATCCTTTGTTACTAGCACAGGCCCCTTGAATATTACAGTTGCATGAACCAATTGAGTGACATCAAACAATTGAGAACCAACTACTAGGACCTTGGGAGTTAGGCTACTACATGTTGTCTTTCTCTTTCAGGAGAAATAGAGTAGAAATATTTTGTTTTAATGTTGTTTGTGTCATTTTAACCATCAACAGACCGTCAAGGGAAAAGGACTATGCGAGTATATCACTGAAAGTAGTGAAATAGCAATAGAGCTTGGAGCTCCGAAACCTGTGTTAATAAATGAAGAGAATTCTCAGAGCAACTGGCTTCACGATAGAATAAATTTTATGTAGACAGGAAGGTATCTGATTGATCTCCCATCCTTTAAAAGATGTTTCGATCGCCTATAGAATAGCAATTATGTCCTTTTGGGTGATGTCTTGTTTAAAAGAAATTTTTACGGCATCCTGCTAAGATGTGTGAATGAGGAACAAGCCAAGAAGATTTTAGAGCAATACCATAATAGCCCTGCGGGAGGACATTTTTCTACAAGAACCACGGCAATTAAAATTATATGTGCTGGTTATTTTTTGCCAACACTTTTTAATGATGCATTTTCATTGATTAAGTATTGCAAAGAATGTCAGTTTTATGTCGAAAAGAGACAAAATGTTGCTATTCTTTTAAGGCCTATAGTGGTAGAAGAACCTTTTGCTCAATGGGGTTTATATTTCATTGGGATGATTAACCCTTTCTCTTCAGCTGGACATAGATGGATACTAACAGCAACTGACTATTTTACCAGGTGGGCAGAAGCAATGTCGTTAAAAAATGCAACTGAATTAGAGATTGTTAATTTCCTTGAAGAATTGGTGGCTAGATTTGGCCCGCCTAAAACAATCATCTCTGATAATGCTAAGGCTTTTCTCGGCTCAAAGATGAGCCAGTTCGCACTAAAATATGGAGTGTTCCTGAAGACCTCCTCTAACTACTATCTCCAGGGAAATGGTCTCGCGAAGTCTACTAACAAAAACCTTATCAGGTTGATCAAAAGGATAGGCTTGGAACATCAAAAAGAGTGGCATAGAAACCTCCAAACAACATTGTGGGTAGACCGAATCACGCCTAAGAAGATATTAAAGACATCTTCTTACGAAATGGTATACAGGAAGGAGGCATTGCTGCCTATCACCACGGAAATTCCCGCCCTATAATTTCTCAAGTCCCTGGAAATTGAACAAAATGGAGTGATGGAGGTGCAATTTTTTGAGTTGCTCGAAGTGCAAGAGAAAAAAGAACACACCCTAGAAGCAATGAATAGCTGCCAAAGGGTGGTAAGGAAATGGTTCAACAAAAAGGCTTCAAATCAAGGGTTACAATGCGGAGATTTGGTTCTCAAATTCAATGAGCATGGAGCAAAGCTCGGATAGCACAGCAAATTTGTCAGTCTCTGGGAAGGGCCATTCAAGATTTACCAATGTAAATAGTTCAACTCTTTCGAGTTGGAAGATATGGAAGGTAACGCCCTGAGTATTCCAGTCAATGAAATACATCTTAAAAGATTCTATTAATTCTATCTACGTGTTATTTTTGTACATTTGTATATATATAATTACTCTTCCCTGCTTTAAGTTTTGGATCCTCTCAGTGCAAGAAATGAAATGAAACATAGCAATGATGCAAACAATTGCAAGAAATTTGTAAATGGGCTAAGCATTCTAAAGGGACATATATTATATTCATCAGAGTCAAAAATTTACAATATGTTAGGGTTAGAGGCCTTGTATTAAAATTTACATATGCCCGCTATAGCGCGGAGCCTGTAAGCATAGAAAAGCAAAATTTGTAATCATCTTCATTCTCAAGACATCAATAGGAAGGACCAGCAATCATGGCAGCAGGTGGTGCGGGATCAGGAAACACCATTCTTTCAAAATCTTTGTACCACTGAAGATTTTGAAATGGTTCAATGTAGTGCACACGCATCAGGAAGTAGTAGCCTATGCAGACCTTGGCATGATGCTCCTCATGAGTTTCCATCTCGAACCCGAAAAGAAAAGGCTTGGTTGGAACAATGCCTCCATGCAGCTGCTACAGGCAAATTTTTCGAATAGAGGGAATTCCACGATCAAATTGGGCCACGTGCATAATCTGCTCCAGGCCTCTGAGGTAGCGCTGAGGGAAGACCCGCTTCATCAGCTTTCAAATCTTGCATTTGGAAATGCTAATGTCTAGCAGCGAGGTGACAAAGTGGGAGCAAATGTTAGTGTTCACCCGATACTGCTCTTCATACTCCACACAGTCTTTCCCAAGGACCCACTTGATTGCCTTCACATACAACAGGTTCTTCACAGTTGTCATGCGCTTTAGGCGCCTGCATCTAATTTTGCCAAGAAAGGCAGCCTGGATCTTTTTGCAGACAAGCCTCACTGGTGTTTCCATGTTGTCTTCTTTTCTAGCTAAAAAATGAAAATTACTAAGGCAGCAAGAGCTTACTAAGCTAGGAAGGCTAGAAGATGTTGTGATTTGCAATGCTGCACAAAGGGTCTTATTTATAGACTGGCTAAGGTTTTCCAGTCGAAGAAATCATAATTATCAACTGAGCCCAAGTGTGTCACATTGCCTCAGTTTTCAGCATTACAGCGTACGAGGTGATGGGAAGGTGCAGGTGTAGCTTGCAACTTGCTCTGTTGAGCTGCCACATCCATTCACAGATCGGCCAGGTGTCAATATAAGCGCCATCGTCTCATCCGAATCAGGGAAAATCTTAAAAGCAACTGTTGGGCGATGTGCCCCATACGAACATTGAAATCAATTAATGCAAATAGCCTACAGGGAGGTTCGCAAGGTTGGCTTGGTTCATCTTTCGAGAAAAATCCGTTTTCATCATGCACGAAAGATTGTCAATTAAATGCTTGAGCAGTTTGGTTGGTTGGCTATCTTTTCACACAAATAAAAACTAGTAACACATAATAACAACTTAGTATAAACGACTGGCACATACCTTTTTCGGCTGCCTTTCTCGAGAAATCAAAAAGACAAGTTATGGCATGCAGAGAAACATATTTATTACAAAAGTTACCAAGGATTGAACAATTAAAGCATTCACAAGAAGAGAGAAGTTTTCAGAAAAGCTAAGTCATTTGTGAAAGGTTTGCAGAAAAACTCTTGCAAATATAAAAATGGCCAAAATTGCAAAGAACTCTTCACAGATCTTGGCTCCAACAAGTCTAAGCAAGCAAATGAGGAATGCACCCCGGGTGCAGCTTTACGATGGGGTGTCTTATGCCACTCCGGGAATACCTACGAAGCCTAGCTGGCCTTTCACTCACCCGGTGAACTAGAAATTATTGAGCATCGTTCCTCATAAAGATCGGGAAGTGCTCTTGGAGGATTGGGATAACGTCTTTGATCCTGAGTTATCTTGCAATCTTAAGAGCCTTAGGGAGATTGCATGCGAAAAAATGAAGCATATGATAGACCAATTTCACAAAAGGCTATGGTTCTGTGGGCTTGCACAGTACATGGTTCCTTTGGTGCACCCTTGCCCAGAGGTTGTGGCAGCATGCACGGCACGTTTCAACCCGAGCATAGGGGTTATCAGCGACAAGGATTTCAAGGTAATCATTAGCCCTGAGGCTATTCAGGATATGTTGTGTGTCTCGCTTCCCTTGGGTAATGAGGTTGAGAATTTTGAAGTGGAAAGAATGTAGCAAAAGTGGAGAGAGCTCTAGTCGGGGCCACAGTTTTATCGCTCCGATCTCAATCAGTAAACGAGTAGTTCAACACCGCCCAAATTCCCTTTCAATTTGAAGGCTCTGAAAGGTGGGTCTTCTTCTATCGCTTCTATGTTGGCGATGGTGTGCGGCTTGGATTTGGACAAGAGCATTTTTCAGTTTCAGATGTCCCTCTGTTTTATGCTAAAAAGGAATCGCGAGTCTCCGCTCCTAGACTTTGCAAGAGTTATTAGTGATGGAATTTGGCAGCAATTACACGAATTTGGGGTCAGCTCTAAGTTCAGGTATTCGTCTTTCCTGGCTTACTTGATTTTACACCAGAACCCGAATTACTTTTTAACGTCCATGTCCCTATCTATTTTTTATGAGGGTGGTTTAAAAAAACCGGTTTCGACATTGATGATTTTCTGGTGGAGAAGCGACAACGGACCAGAGAGGCCGGTGCGGAGGAAGCACAATTGATGAAGGGAGTAGTTGAAGTGTCTACGGCTCCACATGAGCATCAGGTAACTTTTCCTCCCTCTTCTCTCTCATCTATGTCCCTGGTCTTGCCTCAATCCACCCCTGCTTTTTCATCTGTGCCAATTCTCCCCAACACTGGATTTGTCGGGCATTCCAGTCTTGCCCCTCCTAGTTTCCCAGCTTTATCCTCCACTTTCCATACCCTGTGTGGAACACAATTTGGTGTAAGTACTAGGCTCGTGGGCCAACAATTTTTATCTCCAAGGCCCAGCCCTACGGTTGGTACATCTTTAGTTTTCCCTTACACTATAGCCTCATTTTCATCCCCTCCGAGTGGTCAATTCATTTCGCCATTCTCCCCGGCTATTATAACACGACCCAACAAGACTTCTAATGTGTCGGATACACTATCTTTCCGCTGGCCATCCCTTAGGAGTATCCTTTTGCTGGTAGACTAGGTATTCCGGCCCAGGAATATTTCTCGCAGGTTGATGCAAATAAAAGCACCTGCGCCAACCGGATCAAAAAAAGAAGACAGAAGGACACAACCAGGCAGGAAGAGCCCCACTTACAAACCGTATTCAATGAAAGTCAAAATTCTTTGATGTTTGCGAAGATCACTCCTAATGTGATCAAGGCAGTAGATGAGATGCAGCCCAATGACTATTCTGTGAATGCTATCAGGTTAGACTTGTAGCAAGCCCAGGAGAACGAAATAAGTCGACTAGAGAAGGAGAGGAGTACCTTTGAAATTAAGATTAAAGAATTGTAGGGTTTGAGCGAAAAGGTCGTTCTAACTCTCAAGTAGGAGGTCGAGCTGAGCCGAGTGAAAGAGAAAGAACTCTGCACCGAGTCTAACCTGCTAACTGAGGGAATGAAAGAGCTCCACAAGAGCATCACTGCCGAAATTAAAGAAGTGAATGCCAACCTGGAGTTGGAGATTCAAAAGACTAAGCAGGCCGAATTGGCCCTGGTAGAAAATGAAAAGGAGGTTCTCACTCTGAAGGACCAGCTGGAGGCACTGGACAGAAGCTTGTCCGAGGTAAAGGCGAGTTTCAGCAGCAGAGAGGCAGAATTGGCTACCCTAAGGACCCAACCCCTTGCGCCCTAGATGAGCTCATTGGCAATTTTCAAAGAGTTGAACACATCATACTAGGACAAGGTGAAGGCTTTGTGTCTTACTCTTTAGCCCATTTTAAAGTTTATGGCGCAAGCGGCTAGCCTCTGCGGGACAATGAGTGAATCGATACAGCAAGTTCAGGAGTCAACTTCAAACAAGGTTTCAGAGGCTAGAATTTTATTGGGTAAGTTGTATACTACTTCAGATGAAGCATTAAGTGGCATGGGCATCAATGATCGAACGACAGTGGTTTTGGGTGCAAGTAGCCTCATCTCCATGCATGAGGCCATTCGATAGGTGGCAGATTACAAAGCTCGGTTAAACCAAGTTACCAGCGACATGCGGGTGAAGTTTTCCCATTTGACTTAGAGAGGCCTCCCTTTGCCTTTCATTACAGACTAGGTAGTAGCGGGTGTGGAGCATATTATTGCAATGATTGAGGAGAAGAAGCAGGACCTTTCTGTCTTCCAAACCTTTGATCAATCTTCGACTGCCAAACAAATCGAGGGGATTGTGTATCAGCTAGCGCAACTTTTCTTCCAATTAGAATTGGAAACAAAAGTATCAAGTGGATTTCCCTTCAAAGCAATTATTGATCTCAGGCTGGCTCATGAGCATCTACGAACTCTCTCTGCACCATTGAATGAAGTATGAACCAATCTGCAGGCCACTCTCTCGAGGTTGTGAGCATTTTTGATGCTGAACCAAAGTTTCTGGGGTTCTCCTTTTTGCAAGCGAAAAGCCCCTATGAGTCACCAAACTGTTCAACAAAAATTTCCGAAGCCTTTGCAATTTTATATTTACCCCAACGGTTGCACCTTTCTTTTCAAATGTTCACTGCCCTCGGAGCTCTCCACGTGGCTTCCTCGCGAAGCTTTTTGCTTTTCCTTCGCTTCACTTTTTGACAATCTCTGTCTGAGTGCCATGTGACTCACTCTGGTTGTTCTTCTGAGTTGGGCCCACCTCATTCTTTATTTTGCTCAGAGCTCTCCACGTGGCTCTCTCTCGAGGTTTTCTGCTGGGCACCTTTTCAACTTTCTGTCGGGCTCCGTCTGAGCGACACGTGGTGATTTTGTTTCTTCGCCAGTTACCTTGGAAATGTCGCTGGATCTTTTGTACTTCCTACTACTGTGTGTTCTCTCCTGCTATTGCATGTTTTTTCATTTTATGTTGTGGCCTCGCTGGCATGTTGCTGACCGGTCGATGTTTGCTGTGGCGGCTCGAGATGATCTGGGCCATCGGTCACTACGCGTGGTTTGCTCTTCTCTTAATGCATCTCCAAGTGGTGGAATGGACAATAAATAGGGCCATATTTTCTTTTATTAGGTTGTTGATTAAGTTTATGAAAAACTCCCAAGCATTAGGAAGTAAGCCTTTTGTAATAGTTGCTTTCAATTTGAAGACTTCGGACTGTGCCAAATAAATTCAGCCTTTCTGTTTTTAAGCATTTGTTAGAACTATTGACCTGTGCTGTTATCTTTATTTTATATGAATGCCTATTCTTCAGTTTCTGAACCTTTCATAGCTGGAATGAATACGGACCATGTTTCTTCGACTCTTCTGTGTTAAGACAAAGTTATGCTTGATTACATTATACAAATTAGAGGGTATTTTTGCATGATAAGTGCTTTTGAGAAAATTATCTTAATTAATAGCAATTTAGTGGTTCGGGCCTTTGCATTCTACACTGTGCTCTAGTAAACTTGTCTAAAGACTTTGGTGCATCACTTGTAGTGTAAATTTTACATTCCTGCAATCTCCCTTACCTTTTACTTCACCCACTAAGCGAAGAGTTGGCTTCGGTAAAATCTCGGAAGTCACTTAGCTAGTGCACAATATCCCCCATTAGCTAAGTTTCCCATAAGACTGCTGCTACATGCAAAATACTACGTCAACATTTACTATGTCACCCATTTTACATAGCTCATAAATATGGAGATAGTTTTTTTCTTATGATACCTTTTATATATAGCATTTCCAATAAATAATGCTATGAGAAAAACATCAAAGAAAAATGAGAGAATAAATGATTAAAAAGAGTAAAAATCAAAAGAGGTATGAATGTTAAAAAAAATGAAATGAAAGTTGGAAAAAAAAAATCCATGATGATTAATACAAAAAAGAGTCATGGAAAAATTCAAAGTAACTATGATCATGAATGAGATATAATAATACAAGGGTGAAGAGGAAATCTGGAGTCACAATCCTAAGGCTAACCTCTCAGAAATAACAATTGCACGAGGACGTGCAATATATTAAGTTGTTGGGAATGATGAGAGCCAATTATGTCCCATTTTATGCCACATTGTAGCCTATTTCATCTAACTTCATTTCAACTTCCACATTCCATTTCCGTTCCATTTTCATACTATTTCACAATTTTAGGTTGCATATGATTAAATATATATATGTGGTATTTAATATACTTTTAGATAAAATATGGAAATTAATTATTAATTTTATTTACTAATAAGCATTATTATTTCAAGCCTTTGGAAAATCAAGCTTGCAACATATAGATTACAAGAACTTCCTGATATTCTTATCGCATTCTTCACAAGAACCTCCTATCAACTTCCGATCACAAGAATATGGCTTGTGATTATTGTTGCAGTTTTATTTTCTACATGGTTCACTTCAGTTTCACTTGTCTATTTCTCCAGCCATGTGCCACAGGTTGAGGCAACTCATTCACCAACTATATAGCACCAAATTTCCTCTCCAAATTATTAAATCTGGTGTACCAATAAATTGTCGTGGTTATTTTTTATTATACTATTTTGATAGCAAGGCATGATTATTATTATAGAAATTAGGTTAGTAATAGCATGACTAGCATATTGTTAATAAATCAGTTTAGTTTGTTAAGGGAAGATGGGCCACAAGGAAATCATTTTTTACTTTAGCTAGTTGATTTACCTCATTCATTGAATTGTAAATAACAAGACATATTTTTTTTGATGTGTTAAACTATATAAACACGCATCTATAATATCATCTTAGTAGAAATAAAGGAATACAAAATATATTCAATATTATTATCAAGAGAGACGTTTTGAAGTTCCCCTCAGAAATTGTGAGTTATATATTCATTGGCTGATTGGAAGGAAGGGCACCCACTCTCCAACCATTGATAAATTGTAAATATTGTATTTTTTGTAGTTTGTGTTTGTGTTTTTTCATTCCAATCTACTACATTTTGCATTACTAAGTTTTTGTGTATTAATATTCTTTTTTTTATTTATTGCATTGTTATGTTTCTATGTATTAATAATCTGCATTTTATTTACATGTTGCAGAATTAATTTGTATGGCTTTCATTTATGATATTTGTTGATTAAATTTTTGTTTCAAACTTTATTGTTTCTGTACAGTTCCTGTCTCCTGAATAGAATAGCTCTTGTCGCCAGGAAGTGACAGTTCCTGTCGCTAGAATTAGTTTATTTTTTTAAAGGTTTATTTTTCTAGCTGCACTTCATAACCCCTCATCTCATGACTCTTAGCCCTTGTGCAAATTTCCACAATACCTTTTGCAAGTTTATGCCCTCGAATTGGCACGTATAGACCAAACTAAAATTCATTATTAAACATCAAATCTATTTCTCTTTGCCCCAGTCTTAGCCTATCACTATCTATGAGTCCCAAGTAATTGTTGATATCATGGATGTCTGAGTGGAGGACTGACCCTAATGGTTTGTTTGATTTTGATTTCAAATAGGTAGGATGGAAATAATGGATGTGGGACTATCTGACCTTCTGGCTTTCCAATTATTTTGGTTTAAACAATAATCCTATAAACAACTTTCTCTAAACTTTGTTTCCATGTTTGAAGTATGGAAAGTGATAAAACAACACTTGGATTGACTCAGCAAGCATGGACTTATGTGACCTTAATTTCTATAACTTAGGTCATGAAATCACAACACCCAAGCCATAGTTACCAAATGTTTGCTTTGATTAATGAAACTTGAAATCAAAGCCGAAATGTTCGAAAACCTTTAAGGAAAGATCCTTTCAAAGGGGTGTAAACATAAGACTTCTTTCACAAGTATGCACTAAATCAAAGGGTTTGTGGTTCAACCATCTCGTTCAGTGTTTTTTGAATGTGTTCTTTTTCTTTAAATCAATCACATAATTTGTTGTCAATTTTGTTTGAATGTAATGGGAAAGTTTAGAATAAACCAACAATTACAACCCTAGGGGATAGAAATCATTCTCTTAGGTAGGGTTGCCCCATGCTTCGAAGAGACAATTTTACATGCAACTTATGGCACAAGCTTGTAGTCGGACATGGCAAGTAACTTCTCGGAAGTAAATTCTGATGCACCACTTTCAAATCATTTTTTTTGGATAATAGGGTGGCCTCTAAAACAATTTGGTTCTTAATGATAAATTTGAATGCAAAAATCTACATTCACTCGCTAGCCACTTAAGGCTCTTTAACCATTCTCATTCCTCTTAAGGCATGGGATTAGGTGCAGTCTGTTGTCAGCATGACTTGAAGCTACTTTCTTATGATTTCACAACCTTTAATATAGCATGCTCGTAAACTTTCTTTGAGACCTTGCAATGAGTTCTCCAACACGAGATGTATCTCAAGGCAAGCCCCCTCTTTAAGGTAAACTTTAAAATTAAGTGAAATTCTCAAAAATGTTCTTTCGCTCACCCAAGATCACCAACAGATGTTAGGGGAGAAGATAAAACACTTCATCTTTGCCTATCAATGAATGTGTAATGAACAATCCACATTGTCCATTCATTTCATATAAATGTCACATGATTACATTCAACATAATTTAGTATTCATTTAAGAATGAATTAAATAAGTAACAAAAGAAGGTATGTCACAAGTATGTGTATATATGTAGATGAAGGTCTATGTGCATACACATATATGTGCAGACTTAAGTTATTAATTTTTGCATACATTCTAAAATAAAAAGCATTATAACATATTGCTTTCATTCAAAATAATGCTATAGATTGTCATATCGTTTGAAAATAATACAAGATGTAAATATGCCTTTTTCAAAGAAATAAGAATATATTTGTTTGAACAATTTTCCACGTATTGATGTGTTGTTTGTATCAAAATAATGTAATTTTTCAAGTTACTATATCAATATGTCTCATTAATAGTTTCAAGTTATCTATTTTAACCTGTAAATGATCAATGATCTATCATTCTATATATGTAATTATCTAAACAATACTATTATCCTTTTTGTGCAAACAAGGAATCAAATGGCATGCTTGTCGTTTCTAATCACATACAAAGTTGAAACATTTATTTTACGGTTTTGGCTTAACAAAGACCCATGTTTCTTTTTGTGTCTATTATGGATATAAGATCAAGCTACTGTCATTTTGAAAACCACTAATAGTTGAATTAATGTTTGGTTTCATCACTAACATTATCATTAACCGAACCTTGAGGAAATGTTTATTATCGGCTTAAAATGTTTGACGGTCGATTGATAAAACACATTCATAGTAATCATTCTAAGAACGATATGTGCATGCAAAATGGACTGGCGAAAACAACATATGCGAGCATCGCATGTATGCAAATAAAATGGGGATCATTCTATTGAATGATTAAATCTATGTAAAAATGGTATACTTTAATCGATCTTAAAGATCGATGCCCACATAATAAAATGGAACAATTTAATCATTCCTTCATCATCTGAGGAGAATGAGGTAACATGCTTAAATAGAAGCAACATATATATTCATGTGCATCATTCTATGAACTATTTTAGAATCCTTCATACCCATTTTCGGTGAGATAGCTATTCGGCCTAGCCGCAGGAGGAACAACAAATAGTGAAAAAAATTACAATAGCGAAAACAGTCATTTCCCATAAGGAAAATGATAACGACTTTTAAATCATTTTATACATTATAATGATTCAAACTATCATAAATTATCCGATTAACCATGTAATGGTTAATAAAAGTTTCATTCAAGAAATAAATGAAAGAGGTGAAACAAATAAATCATATAGTGCTTAACCTGGTTCGACTAACAAGTCAATAGAAAGAATATGAAGAGATATGGTGCATGCAATTTTGGTTGATAAGACCCATTTCAACATTTTTCAAGAAAATGGTCAATCTTAAATCAAAAACGCCTTGGTCCCAAAGAAAAATACATTTGGAAAAAATGGGCATCTAATATTTTTCCATCAACTAGAATGAAATCAACAAAATGTAAGGGGGAAAGAAAGATTTGAATAGTTTTGAATGCAAATTTCAATCATAAACAAAATCAACAACAATTTTACCTCTTTGTGGTTTTTCCTTGGTTGTTTCCCTCTTTTCCAGATGAGTTGATTCACTGGCTTTCTTTTTTTCTTGATTTCTTGTCGCCACTGCTAGACCCCTGCCAATTTCTTCCCTAGTATTTTTTGTTAACAAAATGGAAAATACTTGTTTTCCTTGCATGTTTGCAACATTATTGGGCCATTCCATTCATAATTGGCATTAATTTGGCCACCCCACTATTCAAATTTTAATATCTTCCCTTAAACTTTTATTTTTATTTCTTATAATTATTTTTAAAGTAGTTTTCTTATCATTCAAGCATGCCTTTTTAATTACATACAAATATTTTTTATCATGCTATCATTATCTTTTAATTTTGAAACCATATGATCAGAGTAAACAATTAAATAAGAAGTCACATGTATATCATTCTACAAGCCTATTATTTTCAAACATTGAATCATTTAGAATCAAGTCAATATAAATGTATATATGAAAGTTTAAATGCAATTTATCATGATGTTTTGTGGTGTGTGCATCCAGATTCCATCAAGCTTACCGTTCAACCTGGATAAATGATCCTACTTCTCGTCCTTCAACCTATTACCATGCATTTGCACACACTTGCAATTACACAGTTCATCAGTAACATTCAATCATGATAAAGTATGAGATAGTTAATAACATCACATGGTCAAAATACGGTCAACTTATTTCAAACATTTCAAAAGTATCAAAAAATTTATCCAACCTATTGAATTTCCTCAATAATCCAATTTATCATAATTTAAATTTAAATGCAATAAAAATTGGGTTATGACAAAATCAAGAGGGGAAAATGTTTTGTTGTTGGTGAATGGGGGTTTGCCTTGGTCAAACCCCATTTTGGTAATTAAACCTTGAAATGAAACAATGACACATGAAGGAATGATGAATGAACAAAGCAATGTCACAACTCACCAAACCCTTGAATGCACCTTGGAATGTAGATCTGCAACTAGCTTGAAATGGCTTCAATGGATGTGGATCTTGATCTTAAAACTTGATTTGAAAGAATGGCTTTCAATTCTTGAATGGATCTTGAATACTAAATCAACAAACTAGCTCAAATAACACGCATGATGCAAAAAGACTTTGACATGATAATGGATCTTGATTGCTGCAATAATTTTTTAATAAATCTGCTCTTGAATGTCTTGAAATTCTCTTGAACTCATAAAATTTCTCTCTTGATCTCATAAAAATTGCTTAGATGAAACTTAGTGAAATGACCTTATATTTATACATATGTTAGCATTAATTCCCAAAATTCAAATAACACAAGCCAACATGTGAATATGCATTTGAAATCATTGAAGTACCACCAAAAACATAATAAAAATTTAGGTCCTAGGCCTAAGTGAGGATCCATTCACCCTTGGGTGAATGGGACCTAGGTCACTTACCTAAGACATACATTCTCCAATGATAAATGTTATATTATGGAATTAATGAATATTGGGTTTTCCTCTTCAAAAATTGTAATTAATTAGGCTTGGATTTGAGTTAAAGGGGACAATTAAGGAAAATTAACCTCAATTAATTAATAAAGCCCTAGATGAGTGTTAAAGTGTAAAGATACACCTTACAACACCATAAATAAGGTACAATTAAGTCTACTTTATTAGATAGGGCCCTAAAATTAATATGAATATGTAAGATACATATTACAACACTAAATTAAGGCATCATTTAGCTCATTTTATTATTAATATTTCCCAAATTAAGTGTGAAAATTAATATTTTTTCCTACACTACATTTAGCCCCCACTTTAGTGAGAGGATGAGTACAAGCGAAAACTCACACTAAAGTAGACATTCAAGACCCTTATGTATGTAACAAGGACAAAGATACTCAATCATACAAAATCAAAGCCTAGAAGAAAGGGAGGCAGATCAAGCTTCAATTGTTTGTCCAACTCGATGTGTATCAAGTCTAGGTTATTTTTCCAATAAATTCACAAGTAGAACTCGATGTCCACTATGAAAACAACGCACACGCTCACATGGTCTAATGGAACCTCAAGTCGTCCACTAGGTGAGACCCCAATGGGTGGAAAATGAGAATATTATTAGGATCCCATACCATATCAAAGCTATCTTCCTGACAACTTCAATAAGGCACCACAACATGAAACTTCAAGCTTCACAAGGCCTAACAAGCTACGTTATGATAAGCACTCATGAACATGGGAAAGGCTCTACTAGCAAGCAATGTGTGTTATGCTTGGTGGACTTGAAGGGAGGGGTTTGAGCTTCACAAGGTTGACAAGTTGTTTTATGCTAAACACTTATGAACATGGTTATGGGTAACGATTTTTTCAAAGGGACTTCACTTATTTCATGTAAGGTTTCCTCTTAGGGATCATCGTTCCTAATGTCTCCAAGAGAGGAAAAGACTAGAATAGGAGAATTGCAACTTAGGGAATACAACACATAGCATCACCACTAAGAGGAAAGTCATACACTAAGAAATATCACACTCTTGGAGGACACCAAACCCAATAACGCCACCAAGAAAAGGACACATCACAAGAATAAATAAAATCACACAAAGAAACATAAGTGTTGATGTATGCCCCAAATTTAAAGAAATTTATAACACCATTGTTGTGAGCAATAGCTTTAAAGTAGCAAATATTCAATGCTAGCCATAAGGAATACATTAGAGCTTATTCGGAAAGCCCTTTGCCAATTCATACATTCCCGAATAAAACTTTATCATGTAAGAGGAAAGGGTTTCCCCCAAAAACACATAAGGGATCTACAGATTCAGGGTTAGTATATCTTTGTTACAATGTGACTATAGAGCTCATAAACATCATCATTCCCCAAATACTCACAAAATGGGAAGAATGACACATAAAGAGAAAAAATAAAGAAAAAGCTTTTGATTCAACATGGAAGAGACCTAAATATCTTGACACCTTGCATCATCACCAAAATTAAAACACAAGACAAAAGAAAAGATATTTTTTACATATAGAAGAATGTAGGTACACATATAGGAATGTACACAAAGAGAGAGAGAGATACATCAAACAGAATAGTACAGGGGGATCGCATTACGCACATGCAATCACACAAAGAAACATGCAAAATAAAATAAAGAAAAATACTAGTAAGGCACATGTGATTCAACCTATAGCAGGTCATTCGCATCCTAGTCTTGTTTAGTATATATAGAAGGAGGACAACTAGAAAAAGGGACAACATAAAGTGCCAAAAATAGGACAAGACTATCTAACCCCTTGCCCCCACTAAGTGCAAGACAAGAATGAGTCAAGATAAGCGATGAGAATGAGCTCCTTGCAATAAATAAAGTGATTTGCAAAGAATGTTAAACATGCAGTAGTGAATACTAAGATCCTACAACTATTACATGGCAAGGAGCAAAGTGCATGCTTTAAGTCAAGATGGATCCCTAGGGGACCTAAATTTCTCCAATATTCCCTTTAAACATGACACACATTAGTGTGATGTCCAAAGAATCTATGATAGGAACAATATGGTTTATTTTAATTAGTTTTTTTTTCAATTAGATTTTCACGTTTAGGTGGTAAGGTGATTAATCCCCAATATAAAAGAGTGCAAAAAGGCCTTCTCAATCTTGGATATCTTAAATATGTCATCAAAGGATTCGAGTAGATCCAATATCTCTTGTAGTTGAAATTTTTGATGTGCATGCAGTTTTAGCTTCTTCTTCGTTGATTTGATAATAATTTGGTCATCACTTTCCTCTTCTAGTTGTAAGTCCTTTCCTTTTTCAAAAAAGGATGTGTTAGGAGTAGTAAAGTGATTAGAATGTGTGTTTTATTTTCTCTACTACCTAGGAGATGTATTGGAAGTTGGTTGAGGGAGAGGAAAAGTGTGTTTAATGATATGAACCAAGGAAATTATAAACTATATTCCTTGTTCATGCTTAAGCATCATTCGTATGTTCCCTATTTGAGGAATGGCATTAGCAGCAATAGGTTCAGTTCTCATAAAGTCTTGCAAATTATTTAATTCTTCATTCATCCTTCTTATGTCTTCTTGCAAGATATTAGCAATCATTGTTTCAACATCAAGCACATTGTTTGTAGGAAGAGAAACCATTGGAAATGAGGTATGAATGCTATGATCCATAGAGGGTTGATTATCAACACTATTAGTGAAAGAGATGGAGAAACTAAGATCCATGGAAAATGGTGCATTGCCTGATGATATGAGTCTCGAACTATGTCTCACAATAGCATTGCTAATAGTACACCAAGTTGTAAAGCTCATACAAGATTCACAAACTCAACATAAACCCAAAATGGAAAGAGGGTGAAATGTAATAAAGTAACCTAGAATGTAAAGTGCAATGCAAATATGTAAATGCAATTTTCAAATTCTAAACAAGGTAATTTTCTATTATGTAATGCAAAAATCTAAAAATGATTTCTTGTAAATGTAATTTTGAAATCACACAATGCACTAAATTTATCAAATTAAGCTATAAATGATAATTTCACTTAACATAAAATCTATAAGTTGAAAAAGAAAACTAAAATATAGCAAAATAGAATGCAAAAATAGATGTTTTAATGCCCAAAAAATTAGGAAATGGCCCTGATCAGGGGCTCATTCACTCAAGGGAGAATGGGTCCTAGGTTAGGGTTTTT
This sequence comes from Sequoiadendron giganteum, assembly GCA_007115665.2. Classification (NCBI taxonomy): domain Eukaryota; kingdom Viridiplantae; phylum Streptophyta; class Pinopsida; order Cupressales; family Cupressaceae; genus Sequoiadendron; species Sequoiadendron giganteum. The sequence continues at coordinate 377,034,414 of CM021109.1, read as the reverse complement.
CAAAATGTGTTTGCAGATTTCTAAGATGATTCCAGTGGTTTCTAGATTCTGATCAGAAACAATAAGTTACAGTTTGAATTTTTGTGAAACTAATGTTGAATGCAAGTGCAAAATATGACAAAATGACAAACTAGGAGACCCAATTTGATGTGTAATTTTGTTTCAATTTTCAAATGCAAGTGAATGATGATGCAATGTTATGTAAATGATATGCAAAATGACTTATTTTTTTATATTTTTTAGATTTAAAGAATGCAAAGATGCAATCCTAAAACCCATAAATGAAATGCAAAGTTAATGCAAGATAAACAATCCTAAATGAGATTCAATTCAATGCAATTCAATGCAAATGAATAAAAGATCTAGACCTAGGGTGAGAATGGACTCCAAAATCAGAAAATTACAATGATCAAGCTCAGGTTCACTAGAATGAAACAATGTAAAATATGGGTTGATTGAAAGAAAAAGGGGGTTCACCAAAATGATAGTAGATAGAACTATTCTCCTTTATTTCATTAGGAAATAAGATCCACACAATGAAAGGATTGTCAACCTTAGGGTGATTCAAGTCAAGATGTGAATCTATTGATTTCTTTTTTTGCAAGGATGGGGGTCCTGATTAAATAGCACTTTAGGGAGAAAGATTAAAAATAGAAAATAACTCCAAAATGCAATCTACAAAGTGCATATAATAGATTAAGCTCAATTATGATGGAACCAAAAATCAAAATACAGATCTGAGAAAGGGAAAATAATGTCTACCAATCATCAAAAGTGTTTTTTCAAAGCTAACTGACTCATTCACCCTATGGTGAATGGGTCTTGTCTAGGGCTCTGTAAAAATGGTTTTTGAGTTCTCTTCTACTATTTTTGCCCTCCTAGATCCCTGACTTTCACAATCAGACAACCGAAAATAAATCTTGTAGATGATTTTCTGTGAAATTGCAAGAATGATGACAACAAATGCAACTTTGACAACTTTGCAATTTTTCTCTTCAAGGGATCATCCACCTACAATCTATAAACACAAATCAAGAGGGAATTTTTTTTGTTGCTGGTGAATGTCGTTTTGGTAATTAAACCTTGAAATGAAATAATTACATGAAGGAATGATGAATGAACAAAGAAATGCCACAACTCACCAAACCCTTGAATGTGCCTTGGAATGGAGATCTGAAACTAACATGAAATGGCTTCAATGGATGTGGATCTTGATCTTGAAACTTGATTTGAAAAAATGCCTTTGAATGTTTGAATGGATCTTGAACACTACATAAACATATTAGCTCAAATAACATGCATGATGCATGAATACTTTGAAATTATAATGGATCTTGACTGCTACAATAATTCTTCAATAAATCTACTCTTGAATGTCTTGAAATTCTATTGAACTCATAAACTTGCTCTCTTGATCTCATAAAAATTGCTTAGATGAAACTTAGTGAAATGACCTTATATTTATACATATGTTAACATTAATTCCCTAAATTCAAATAATACAAGATGTCATGTGAATATACATTTGAAATCATTGAAATACCACCAAAAACATAATAAAAATTTAGGTCTTAGGCCTAAGTGAGGACCCATTCGCCCTTGGGCGAATGTGTCCTAGGTCACTTACTTAGGACACACATTCTCCAATGATAAATGTTATGTTATAGAATTAATGAATGTTGGGTTTTCCTCTTCGTAAATTGAAATTAATTAGGCTTGGATTTGAATTAAAGGGGCCAATTAAGGAAAATTAACCTCAATTAATTAATAAAGCCCTAGATGAGTGCGAAAGTGTAAAGATACACCTTACAAAACCATAAATAAGGCACAATTAAGTCCATTTTATTTGATAGGGCCCTAAAATTAATGTGAATATGTAAGATACATATTACAAGACTAAATTAAGGCATCATTTAGCTCATTTTATTATTAATATTTCCCAAATTAAGTGTGAAAAAGGGATACTTTTTCCTACACTATAGATTTATATAAATCCCACAACTAGCAAAATGAATTACTAAAATAATTATGTGCAAAGATAAGTATACTATGAAGTAAATTAATAAGTTGATCCACATGCTACAAAGAAGGGAGTGTTAGTTCTGAAATTATGGTTAGGAGTGATAGAGGAGAACTTTGTATGAAAAAGAGAGGAAGGAAGGGCTTGAGAGGAGAAGACTTGGAGAAATCTACACTAAATTTCTTCCATTATTGATAAAGCTTGTTAAGGTAGGGTGTGTTGGCTCTTTTTAAAATCCAACCAGATCTCACAGGTAACCTATGGATTTTCCATTTCTAATAGTCATTAGCCTAAAAGGGGTTGGCCAATGAATGAGAGAAAGCGATTTAGTTTTCCTCCTACACTTTGGGCTCTGCAACCTGGGAGGGTAATCCCACAATGTATTTATAACACTATTTCACAACACCTTCAAATACATTGTAATTTCAACAGATACATTCTCAATTCAACACTTGGAGTACTACGATTTATGAGAATTTGGAAAATCCTTCACACCCCGTGACTCAAAGTAGAGAATGGGAAAATTACTTGATAACTATGACAACCATCGTCATTATAAGTAAGACTTGATTTAAATGAGTTTTTCTTTGACACAATTCAGTTGGCCAGACATATGGAAATGTAACTGATGCATGGAACAGTGCTTTATCATAGGGTGACGGAGCCAAATTTGTAAATAACAGTAACACAACAATTACGACATTAACATCGACAGATTGTTATGGATTTGCATTACAAATTCATAACTCAGAAAATCCACACAGACAATTCTTAGAGATCCTATGAAATAATATATGAATCAGTGATCACACTAAAGCATTTAATCAATTCTTTGAATTGAAGCACATAATGCAAACACACATCTAATCACAACAATTAGAGACCAATGAAATAATCCTTAACTATTTCATCGCTAATTCATAAATCACTTCATGGGAGAAAATCTGCCTTGAATCTTCCACTAATTGATGCCAAAATGCTACAATTACTGTAAAACTTTCAAGCTAATTGTAAATGTAAACTCATGACCCTAGACTCAGAAAGCAATCCTATCTATTTGCATATTCCTAACAATGTTCAAAATATATCTGAGATCCAACAAAATTTTAAAGACCCCTGCATAATAGCCTTGAATTACCTTTTATAATACCAAGGGAGTGAAACAAGAATCGGGCTATTGGTCTATCAAATTACATTTCACATTATATTTCATTTAATTTCAATCCCCTGGCAGTTATATTTGCACTTCGCAAAATGGGGGGAAAATCCAAAAGAAAAACGCTCAGGTGAACATACAAAACCCGTTCACATGTTGCTTTAAAATTCCACATCACCACTTTACTCAAAAGGTGAACCAAATTAAAATGAAAGAAAGCAAAAAGTAGAGTAAGAGAACCTTGATTGGATTTCCACATGTATATTTTGCTAAGAGGATATATATTTCCTTTTGCAAAGTTTGTTTCAAAGGCTAGACCTGTATTATACTAGACCATGTTCTATATCCATCTCACCACCCCTTTGTGGTTTACTCAACATATTTATCCAACCAACCCCTGTATTCTTCCTCGGTTGGCCAATTGTCATCAAGTAACTTCTACACTTTGACATTATACACATTATATCTTGAATCTAGTATGGATCAGGCTTCCTTCACAAAAGTGTTCATTCCTATCTTAATTTTGATGAAGTTATCAATCAAATCATTTAATACTGATATGTCTAATTTATCCTTAACATACACCATTTCTGGACACTCAGCTTTCTAATACTTGAACAAAACTCTCCATGATTCATAACCTCTTAACTCCCCTTCTTCATTGAGAATCTTGTGCATGCCCTACTCTTCCATGTCTCTGAAGGTCCTTGTAATAATCCCCCAACTCTTTCATGGAATCCTGTAATTTCTCCAACAGTCTCAATCTTCTTGATTATCTCATGGAGATGCTTTGGGGCCTCAGAATCTCCTTTAGCTATTGTCTGAATTTCTTTCAGACTACTTGACCTGTTGCTCCATTTTTTTCAAGTGTTCATGAAAACCTCTTAGGTACTCTAAAACTTGTTATAAGCTTCATGGACACCTTTGTATGTTAACCATGTAGTTTCTACCTTTAGAGAAATCATATTCCATCTATAACTGAGGAGACATTCAACCATATCCTTTGAAACACTACACATGCCTTCTTGGAGGTTGTTGTTCTAAGACTTGGTTGTCTAGATCTCCTTCTTCAATGTGTTGATTCTCAATTTCAAAGTGTCTTTATCCTATGGTGAAGTACCAGACAAAGAAGTTGGAAGAGCCTTTCGACTAGCACTCACTAGTGTAACCCTTACTTTATTATACTCCTAAACTAATTTGTTGTGCTTCTCCAGTAACTTCAAATATTTATCCTAACTAATCTCTGTAGTGTCAACACTAAACATAGCTGAGTGCATTGTCAACTTTGCGGCTTGTGGATCTATCATCTTTGAAGCTCTTCCAATGATCACATCTCCAAGGAGACCAGTCATTGTTCTACTAAGTACACATCTCCTTGAATCCAGAGTTAATGACCAAATAGCCAATGCATGCAAATTGGGGCTGAAACTTGAACCAAAGGTTTTATCATCAAATGTCTCCTTAGACACATAAGCATTTCAGTCACTCTTAATTACATCCAAAGCAATTATGTAAGACAAACTCCAACCAAGCATGACCATCATTCCACTATCTTTAACTAGTATTTTGGCCTCCACTGGATTCATTTAGGCGATATCTCAAGCAATATCATCCTCAATCTGCTTCTTAACTTCCTCCTATTGAGAAGGATCAGCTACCACCACTGCTGCTTGTATTCTATCACTCATTTCCTGAGCTTTTAGCTCAGCAAAAAATTCCCCGAATTCCATTGTTGACACAAAAGAGTCATCTTCTAAGAACTTAGCACAAGCTAAAAGTCTTGCATCATTATCCCATCTTTCATCATATTCCCAAGACACTATTCTATCATCTGGAACAAATGGTTCCATTACATCTCCCACACCAGGATAGGAGGATTCATGTTCTACTCGATGCTCAATGGGACTTGACTCAGTAGAAGGTTGGTGTATATCTGCCTCTACATCATGTGCTTCATCAACATTTTCAAGGGGCAATTCCATGACAGAGGCATCCTCAACATCCAACAGATGTCGTTGAACCTTTGGTGCAGCCAAATCCTTAGATTGGCCACTGGTTTTCAACAAATGCTCATGTAAGGTAGCTTGGGCTAGTTTTTCTACTTGTTCCACCTTTTCTAAGAAAGTGCCATCATTGAAATCACTGAGGAGTAATTTCATTTTGGTAAACTTATTAGCAATGTGCTTATATGGACTTTCATAAAAGGAGTTATTTCTAAGAGCTCTTTGCTCAACCTCAACAATTTTTAGCCATACTTTTCCCCTTTCTTAGGCAGCAATTATTGTTGGCAAGTTTCTCACTACATCTTCTTTAAAATAAAATTCATGAGGCCCATACCCTGATATCCCTCATTTAATATTTTCTCTTTTAATGACCCCTTCAAGATCAAACCTTCTAGGAGGGGCTACATTCATTCTTAAATTATTCACCATTATACAAAAAACCTCATAAGCTTCCTTAGCAGTGACAACAAAGTAGTCAAAATAAAAGGTGGTTGCAATGATAGAATCCTTTTGGGAACTTCTAAATTTTTTAGCATCACTATTATCCATCTGCCACATGATTTCCATAAATTCCAACCTATCAAAAATATATCTAGGAATTACATGTGGAGCTATAGTAGTTCCATAACATCTGATAACAGTGCAATTGCCATACAAATACCAATCTCCCCAATTACACTAATAGTTGGGGCCATCTCCACATTCCTTCAGTCTTAACAAAGCTCTGATTGTTTTGGAAATCCTCTCCTCTAGTCCTAATCCCAATTGTACCAGGATAGTGTGCTTTACTGCATTACAAAAGAGAGCATAATCTAAAGTGGAACAATGCAAATCCCAGATGTAGGTCCACATCTGTACAGGTAATCTATGGTTATTTTCATCTACCATCCTCAACTTCAAATATCGACTGAAGACCTCCCTTCCTTGATACAGGATCATATACATTAACAATGAGTAATGCCTGAAATACAATGGGGTCCTTCTCTCTTTAAGCCTTATCAAGTCATAATGTAGTTGCTCGGTAATATGGTTAGCATAATCAAACCACTTGTGCTGATATATGTGTTGGATATCCATAATCATAACTTGTAGAGATGATGGTATCCTTCCATCACATTTAATCCCAAGAACTTGACACAACATGTATTATGTATACCTGAAGAAGTCAACAAATTCTTCGTAGTCCAAGGGTTTGACCTCCTTGATTGCAAATGTGGAGCCCCTTTCTTTCTTGTACTTAGGTAATTCACCCTTTCTGTGTCCAACCCTATGAGCATTATAATGTTTTTTCAAGTTCTGCATGCTGATTTCTCATTAGCATCAGGGTTCGTATTAAAGAATTCTATGACTTTTCTCCTCTTTATCTCTAGGAGGACTTTACAAGACGTGTCAATAATAACCCTATTGACATCATCATATTTGTATGTGAGTTGCAGCATTAAGTCCACTTCCACAAAGACATTTGGGACAACCAACTTTCCCTGGTCATATCCCCAGACATTTTGGCTAGGGTGTGTAGCATCTCTCCTTGTAAAAGCATTCACAAATAGCTCCCATCCTGACTCTAGCACAACAATATCACCAATCTTTGTTGTGAGGTCCTTAAAATTTAAGGTTAACACCCCATCTCTTGTGGCCTTCCTACCACTTGCCTTGATGTCTGGAGATTGAAATTTGTCCATAAAATAGACATAGTTCTTCGGCTGCCCTTTCTTCCTGCCAGGGCCTTTAGATTCATGTGCTATTTCTTGGGAGGTTTGTTGCCTCTTTCTCTTCGAAAAAGGTTTAGAGGTTGATAACTCACCTGGCTGGCTCATCTTTTCCTCAAACTAGGGTTTCCTTTTCAATTACAATTTCAGACTAGGTGTCGAATTGATGATATAAATTTCACAATTGCAATTGCAGAGTAATACTAACTTTCCAATATCACCCTAACCCGAAGTATGCACCAATTTATACAAAATTGAGAACCTTACTTTCACCCTAGCATATGATTATAGACATACAAGACATAGAAACAATTCTACAAGAGAACGAAATTTGCAATATTTGACAAAGACTTACTCGAGAAACAACTTCTGCAACCTTCCTCCACTTGCATCTCCGCCTCATCACCACTTCTTTCAGTTTCTCATGAGTAGGGTAGAAAATGAAAACATAACCCTTATGCAGTTACTTGGCTCAGTACAAATACCATTAATGGCACAGGGAAGCTTGTGCAAGTGAAAATACCCACTCTGGCAGTTTCCCAATTTTGTTTGAATACACACCGTCGATTTACAAGCTTTAAAACTTGATCATCTAGTTCGCCCGACTTCACCACCTTATAATGTCCTTTCAGCGATTTGATATGTATTGGGCGGTGGGCAAGGAAAATGCTATGTGTTGCCTCCTTAGACATGGCATCGGGCATTGTTGCTCCCAAGTCCACTTTAGGATTTCAACCAACGATAGTGGGGAGGCCAACGATGAGATACAAGCCATCAATCTTTGATAGAAGGATGTTGGCCATTGATTTTACTTTTTATCGCTCATCACTTGATAACCCTTCCATGGCCGAAGTGAACTGGCGAATCACTATATCCCAGTGCTGGGAAATGACTCACATATTGGTGGTCACTGGTTCTATTTTAATCTGCACAAGACAACCGGCGATAGTTAAAAGGGTAGCGTTGGGTCAAAAGGTTGACCACGTCGCTCATTGGGTGTTACTTCCTCATGGATACAAATGAACATGCAATAGACCAAAGGTGGTTGATCGGGAGGAAAAAGAAAGGGCATCGCTCATCGCGGGTTACATAAGGAAGTTTGGAAATGAACAAGCAATAGGCGATGCAAACACTTAGAGCCTGACTTAATGAAAAAATTGAAGCGCGTGCGTCAAAGTTTGTTTTAAAAGGGACTACCTAGCTACAATGTGAAGCAAGGTGAAAGGGTTTGGTAAACCATGGGACTTAAGGCCATGAAGGATTAAGAAATGGACATAACTGGTCAACTCAAAAATAGAAGCCAGGGGCCAGACAAGGGTGCGAACATGAATGGCTTGTAAAACCACAACCCTAGGGCAATGCCTATCAGGGTTTAATCATAAAAATTCAATGGAACCAAGAAAATTCTAGGGGTTCCACCAGGGTGTTACCCTTTTCATGATTTTTTAAAGATAATTATGATATATATGTTGCATCCTGAATGAGTTTTTTAAAAGCAAAAATATGTAAATGTTTGCGATCCTTATGTTTTTAAGAGGAGGTAGTTTTGTGATTTGGTGTAGACTTCCCCAAGCCTTCTCCTCTCCAATAAATTTAGGAAGGAAGAGCTTGAGAGGAGAAGGCTTGGAGAAGTCTACACCAAATTTCTTCCATATTGAGCCTGTTGAGGTAGGGTCTTACCCTTTTCATTATTTTTTTTAAGATAATTATGATATATGTTGCATCTTGAATGAGTTTTTTAAAAGGAAAAATATGTAAATTTTTGTGATCCTTGTGTTTTTTAGAGGAGATAGTGTTGTGCTTTGATTATGTTGTTTTCTTTTCGTGGTTAATATTCTACCATTGAAGGATCCCAAGAGGGTATCCTTTTTGAAAGTGAGGGTTTTGTAAAGGGATATGGTGTTGTAAATAAACCTATTCGTGAATCTTATTTGTTGTGTCTATATGAATGTAACTTAATGTTATGTGCCTATTTTTGGGAAAAGTGAAGTAAATGTGTATCATGGTAGAGCTATGTGACCCTAGCTTGGGGGTGGGTTGAGTTTCAACCCTATGGTTGGGTGGAGAGCCCATTGGCCTTGTGCTTTTTATTTTCTTGTTCTACTTTTTAGGTCTTGTTGGTGAACGAATTTGTCACTATAGTTTTACCTTGAAAAATGACCCAAAGTTTCCCTATTGAGCATCAACAAAGGAACCAATAGTTGGAGAGATCATTGTTGAATTAGCAATATTCCTTTTAATTTTAGAGGTAAAACTCCCTTGTATGATGAAATTTATATTTTTAAAGGGTATGCTTTTAACCAAAAAGCAAGAAAAGTAAAATAAGTTAAAATAAAGATAAGAAATATAGCTTTCATAAAAAGGAGGATGAACACAGATTCATCCCTCAAAGGCATAAATAACACATATAAGATGAAATAAATAGCATAGTTTTGTGGTTTCTAGATTTGATTGTGTTCCAATCCAGAAGCCACAAAACTATTTCATATGGATTATGGAAATTGGTGTGCATGTTTTGCACACACGCCCCGTCGTAGGCAGGGACCCCCTCTTTTCACTCCCGATGGGCTGCTTTGCTCTTGTCACATTTTGTGTGCCCCTTTCTTGGAGCCTAGACTGGTCATGTGTCATCAAACGATCAAATTCCCTTAATTAAATTCATCTACCTAAGTTTTGCCAAGTCTTTTTCTTTCGCGGAAGTGCCCCTGCGGGTTTCCCTACGCCCGTTGCCCCGGTGTCCTCTGGGCCTCATCCCCGCTCGCTCAGTTAATTTTTTCCTTCATTTTGACTATGGGGACAAGTTTCCCATGGATTTGGGATTTTTTTGTGGTGCCTTAGTGAACTGCTAAGGTTTCGTTAAGTTTCGGGAAGTTGCAAAATTTTCATTCCGAAACTCTGTCCCTCTACGGCTATTCTAGGAACTTCATTCATCCCTGGCTATTCCAAAACTTGGCCCCTCCATGGCCATTTCCAAAACTCCATCTCTCCTTTGTCATTTTTTCATCCATCCGCCCCTGGCGTTTTGGCTCCCAGAACCTGACCCCTCCGTGGCCGTTTCCGGAACTTCGTCTCTCCTTTGCCATTTTTTCATCCATCCACCCCCAAAGTTTCAGCTCCCAGAACCCGGCCCCTCTGTGGTCATTTCTGAAACTTCATCCCTCTGCGGCTGTTCTAGGAACTTCGTCCATCCCTGGCTGTTCTAGAACCCGGCCCCTTCATGGCTATTTATGGAACTCTGTCTCTCCTTTGTCGTTTCTTCATCCGTCTGCCCCCGATCTTCTGGCTCCTAGAACCCGGCCCCTCCATGGTTGTTTCTATAACTTCATCCCTCCGCAGTTGTTCCGAGAACTTTGTCTATCCCTGGTTAATCCAGAACCTGGTCCCTCTGTGGCCATTTTCGGAACTCTGTCTCTCCTTTGTATTTTTTCCTTTCGTCCGTCGCCCGAATTTCATCGATGCTTCCAAGCTCGGCCTTGGGGAATGTTGTCCCTCATTCACTATCCGCTTTCCTTTCGCCTTTCGTCCATCGTCAACCTTGGCGCCCGCCCCCTGGAGCATGCATTAATGTTTATAGTCCAAATGAGCTCCAAATATGAATATTATGATCTTTTGATGATGCATGGGTGAATCTAACAAGGATTTTGCAAGATTTGACTAACATTTGCCTTGATTTTTGTATGAAAGCACTTACGACACTTCATGTATGCAAGATTCAAGAAACCTACCGTGGGTCCGTCGGGGAGACCCATTGAGAGAGTTGAACAAGGAAAGCACATAGATCCTGTCACCATTCACTTTATGCCCACCTCTCTTCGTAGCACCCATCAATGGAGTTGGCATTAGAAGAAGGCCTATTCCAAGGAAGTCAATGACAAAAATGCAAAGGGGGGGCCTTGAAGAAAGCATAGGGGATTTTTCCTACTTTCACCGAATGATGATGATCTTTAAGGGGTTGTCCGCCCAAATCAAGGGCAACCAATCCATTGATTCCAGTCGTCGACAAGTCTATTTGATCTAATGAAGAATGTTGCAATTCCATCAAGCAAAGGGCAGCTTTCAAGCAATTTCAGCTACAGTAAAAGGGAAATCAGCTAGAAGACAAAACTGCTACAGCACCTGGGCACTAAAAGACAAAATAGGGAAAATACAACAGATGTATTTTAAATTGTTGAATATTGTGGGGTAGGTGAATTCCTAATGTAATTGAATCTGGGCCACACAATGTAATTCAATCCTGGCCATTCATTCGAGCTTTGAAAAATTATAAATAGGGGTCTTCCCTCATTTCTAAAGGGTTGGAGAGCTGGTGTAAAAGCATTCTGCAGCAATAGAAAGCAACATTGCATGATTTATGGGTGTTTCCTTTTGAGTTTTCTCATTATGTGTGCATGGTTCTACTTCCCTATTAGTTTAGTAGTTAATTTTTTGAAGGGAAGTGATGATGGTGTTTGTTGTTACTGTATTTGATGAATTTCCAGCTCATGCTTTTTGTGGTTTGTTGATGATGAATCACTTTGTAAAGCTAGTCTGAGCTTCTTTACTTTTTTGTTGCAACTTAGTTCACTTGCATGTTCATGATGTGTGTATGCAAACTGAAAATCTACAGTCCTTAGAAGATTGCACTGGTTTTGTGTAATTATAGGATCCTCTTGGCCAAGCAAAACCCAGTTTAAGGAGTTTATCTACTGTAGCAGCCCCCATGATCACTGTTCATTCGTAGTTTCAGGTCCAGGAACATACTCTCTTCCCTGCTCTTTTTCCTTTTTTTTTAATAAGTAACCTATGGCAAGGTTCATTGCACATTATAAAGCTAAATCCAATGATGAAATGGAGTTCAAGACTGTTGTTTGAACCTACAGCAAACACACAGCAACTCTCCCATCATAAGAACTCCATTTGCAAATCCAACTTTCCCACTTTGTGACTCATCTGTAAGACCGCCTTGTGATTCGAGTAAATCACATAAATCAACTAAGATATTCCAAGCACTGTCAAGACCTGGCATTAGAGACCTTGGGATAGTGTTTTGCAATTTGATTGTGGAAGATTGTCTTTCAAGAGAGGTGATGCACCTATGCATTACCTGTGTTGAGAAGTGCATAAAGAACACATCAACAAAAATCTAATTGCATTGAAAGAAATAACTGCAGTTAAACATATGACAATATCAAAGAAATAGCTACAAATTCACCAACAAAAGAATCCACAACACAAAGAAAACATTTTTAATTTATAAACGAGCCATATTATTCTCCATTTATTTTTGTAATTGAAGCCACAAAACTATTTCATATTGATTGTGGAAATCTAATTGCATTGAAAGAAATAACTGCAGTTAAGAATATGACAATATCAAAGAAATAGCTATAAATTCACCAACAAAAGAATTCACAACACAAAGAAAACATGTTTAATTTACAAACCAGACATATTATTCTCCATTTATTTTTGTAATTGAAGAACTCAAAAACTCTTTCCTATGTACAAAATGAGAACCTCAATCTTCTCCTTCAGAAGTTCCCAACTTATTGCCCAAAAATTGAACCCCTCTTAGAATTTTTATAATAAATAGAAAAGAGTGACTTTTTAGTTTTTGTAACTCACTCTTTTCAATTTGGGAGTTTACAAAGTTTTATAAAATAAATTACAAAAACAACTCCTAAGAGCACTTTTCAACATTTTTAGAATAAAATAATGGACATTTCCTCTTCTTTTCTTTTCATGACCAATATTTGACACCTTTATCCATGCCTTCATGTTTTGATTTCAGCGGTATAGTGGAGTTCTAAACTCATTTTCACATTTGAAGCCAAAAATGTTGATACCTCCTTTGAAACCTCCACTTTCATCTTTCTTTTTATGTATTTCCAATAATTTTTCATCCTTTAAAATGACTCCAATAACCATTATGGACACCCATGAAGCTCTAATAACATTAAAAAAAATGAAAAAATAACTTTTGGTGTTTCCTTTTTCACTTTAAAAAGTGGTTATCAAGATTTTGGGTGATTGTCATAACCCTGTCGGGATTTTGGGTGGTTGTCACAACCTTGTCAAGATTTTAGGTGGTCATCACAACCCTGTCAAAAATTTGAGTGATTGTCACAACCTTGTCATAATTTTGGGTGGTCGTCACAACCTTGTCGAGATTTTGGGTGGTCGATATTAAACCAAATTAGTGTGTGTGTGTGTGTGTTGCATTTAAAATAAACACAATAGCCTCATTTAGACTGTGTAAAATTACCAATCAATTTTGGCATAAACACAATCTGATTTCAATACTAATTTTTGTAAACCTTTTATTTAATTTGCATATATGTAACTTTTTATAATTAATTAGCCTACAAATAAACTGAAAACCCTCTATAAACTTTTCCAACCTACAATGTTTAAATTTATAAATGATTAAAATCTATAAAATCAAACTCAAGTAACTAATTTGGGATTCAAAATTTAAATAAAGAAATAAAGTTAAAATGGAGATCCAAGTTGAATGTAACAACAACAAAGAAATAAAATCTATGTATTTAAAACAAAACCAAAGTAGTTGCAAGTTAGTTGATAGTTAAGAAAATTAATTCCTATTTAGTTTTTGTGAATTCAACCAACTCAAAACTAAGCTTGAATTAGTACTTAAAAATGTTTAATGAATTAATCTTAATTGTTGCATTAGACAACTTGAAGAAAGAGAATGATATACAACTAATATTGATACAACACCAATTTTGAAATTGTTTATATCTATTTTGATCTCCTTAATAACCTTTAGAGTTATTATTCGATACTACATTTTAAATAATATCTTAGTCAAATAATCAAGTTAAAACAATTTGGATTTAAATTTGTTGGTCCTTGTTATTATTAAATTTATTTCATTATTAATGTAGACATTAAGCGATTAATAAACTTAAAAATAAATAAATTTGTATTACTCGTATAATTTTTCATTTTAGAATAATAATATTAGTCTTTAAGAAGACTTGTAAATTATAAATTATCTTAGTTTTGATAGTACAATTATCATAAGTATTAGAGTTAGGATATAAATACTCTTGTTGTTAGCCTTTTAGATTTATTTATCATTTAAAGAAGGATGTTACACATAAAAGTGTTTTCCTTTTATATGGCATGTTTTAAATAGTTTCCTCCTTGATCGTGAGGTAACTTAAAGTTGTTTAGTCTAAGTTATAGCTATCTATGATAGATTTGTAGCATAAAATATAAGATCCCTTGGACGTATAGATGCATCACTAATGTTAGCGCTGATTTTGATGAAGAATAATTAGGTAACTCAATCAAAGCATTAATTTGCTAGATCGCTAATGAGAGGAAGATTAGTTAGTTGAAAACCCATATTTATGATTATGAGACACGATGCCAAATGTCGAAATAATATATTTAAACACTAATTGTAGAGCTCTTTAAAGCTCCAACGGGAACCCCTTGTAGCGAATTGGACGCGTGTGTTAATCTCATGAACACAAGGATATAATCTGAAATAGCGAATAGTTAGGGGCATCATCCTCTTAACCATGTTTTTGAAGGAACTAATCTAAAACAACACTTATATTCACATGATATTATATTAATCAAGTAGAGACAATGATTGTTTCTCGTTATCAAACCCCCATTCTTGGACTAATTATAAGTTCTAAATTTCATTTTTCAGAATTTGCATCAAACTTCGATATTATTGTGATTATCATAATATTCTCTCACTCATATATACATATTAGCATGATCAGTAATTAAATTTGCATTTTTAGCATAATTTGGCATTCTAATCTATAAAGATAAAGGCAAATTTTATAGAAATTTTATAAGCGACATTACACTATCTCTTTGTCATTTTATATGTGAAGCACTTATGATGGCGTCATGAACTTGATGCCATCATCGGTGCAAAGGGCGTTCTTCTAATATATCTTGCTTGAGTTGTAATTTAGAAGAAGAAAAAAATTGGGGTTTGTGTCGTGTTAAAGTAGTAATTTTTTTTTGGCATGAAACGGATCTTTCCATAAACAATAATATGTGTACTACCAAGAAAATCTAGAAAAAGGAGACAACAATAAAGCTATGAGACCTAGTAAAAGAAAGAATATTTGGTGCACATATTACTCAAGTTAAGGATGCCTAAGAATTAAATGCCTATTCGTGGAGGGAAAAAGATATACAAAGTTATGGATGATTTTTTTGGAACAAGATATGGTGCACATTTTTCTTGAATGGACACCTAATAAATGAATGTTCAATCATAGAGGGGAAAATATTCATAAATTTAAGATCATATTTGTAGAACCTTTAAGAAAGTGAAAAAATATTATTTGTGGTATTTGTGGAAAATTTCCTTCATTTATTATTCTAGGTAAGAAATGAAGAAGAACATGAGCCTTTGTATAATCACAAATGCAAAGGTAATGAGTTTTTCCATAGAGATAGAAATTTCCAAAGGACTAGAAAAAGGAGCTTTCCATAAGTAAGATTATGGGTATTACCAACCAAAATAGAGAGATTAATTAAATATCAACATAATGAGAAATATGGGACCTCTAACCCTAAATGATGGACCTTCTATCAGATATAGAGATGATTATATTGATAATAGTGATGATCACATGCTTATACTAAGAGGAGGTGAATCAGTATAAGAAAATTCTTTGCTTTTTCAAATTAACAATCATAATACTATCAATTGCACAATATCATTCTTATAAGATCTAACAATTATGCAACAGGAGAAGAACACATGATTTACATGGAAACCCTTATGGGAGAAAACCACAGTAAAATATTTCTTTTATATATATCTCTTTAACAATATTTGTAGGTACCAACCCCCACTGCTAAGCACCAGCTTAGTGAGAGACACCAAACTCTCCTTTAGGAAGTACCAACTTCCAAAACAAGGTTCCACCTACTGAATGTTGCTTCTTCAACTCTCTTTTATAAGAATCTTAATCTCATATACTTCAATGAAAGATATTCATATAAACTTCTTCATAAAATATGTCTTACTTCATACAAATATTCCTTCTATATTTTCTTCATACAAATATGCCTTCTATATTTTCTTCATACAAATGTGTTGGTGTTTATATGATAGATCTTCAAATCTCCACGCTCACTCTTCTCCACAAATCTCATTCACATATATCTTTTTTTCTTTCATGAATAGATGCATCTCTTTTGAAGGATGATGTCCTTCCAAATAGGCATGACTTTTATTATCCCTTGATCATTGCCTTTACTACTTGTAGACACCTAATTCTAACTAAATGATTAAATTAATGATAATTTTCACTTCATCCTAATAATTAAATAATTTCATAATATTTGATTAAATTCATATTATCTATTCCTCTATATTAATTAAATAATTAAGAATATTTAACTAATTTATTAATTTTTCCTCTATTCATCTATATTAATTAAATAATTAATATTATTTGATTAATTTACCAATTATTCTTCTATTCTAAAGTTTAATTAAATTTATCATTATTTAATTAATTATCCCTTTTCCACTTCCTAAATTAAAAAATATATTTTAGTTATTTAATTAATTCATTTATCTCTCAGTATTATCTTCTTTGAAAATAAATTAAACTGTTTATTTTATTTATCAAATCCCACTTTGCACCTGTAAATAATAATTAAATTTATTTAATTATTAAATACTCATACAAATTCCACCTCACCTATTGACGAAGACTTACTCTCGGTCCACTCCTCAATCAAATCCACTTCACTCCCACTCACTTCAAGTTCTCTAAGAAATCAATTCAATCTACTAACCATAAGTCTGAGTTAACACTTCAATCAACCCTCTTAACTAAATCATGCAATCAGTTATCTAAAATCATGCAGCCACTTAACTGACCCTCAATTCCTCTCATCAATTCTCAACCATTGATCTTCTCAATCTCTCCTCTAATCTTGACCGTTGATCGGTGTTATCGAATATCTATAAATGCAACCATCCTCTCCTTCATTTTTCATCTCAGATCAAATAGAAAAATTATACTCGTATTTTGCATGTACATTTTTGCTTATTGTGCTAAATACAAGTACAAGAGAAAAGACTTATCATACCATTTCTCCCAATGTGAAATAGAGGAGAGCAATGGAGTTGTACTAAAGTGAATTATATGTGTGCTTGCAAGGTTTGCATCATTTTTAATTCAATTTATCTTATTTACTCAATTGTTGTGATCATTTGAGGGCGATGTCCTTTTGTTATTTCTTTATTCTTTTAGTATTTCACAGCTAATTTATTTACAATCATACATTTTGGCATGCTCGGTGGGACCCCACGTCCCTAATTTGATGTGTCTTTAATTTAACCTTGTTGTTTTTAAGTTTCTAGTGTTTTCTATCTTGCAGATTATATATACTTTTAAGAGACTTTGAAAATCACACTTTTAGGAGATTTTTGAGGAGAAACAAACATCATGGTTACGTCTGAAAGGATCAAGGATGAATTTTATATATAATACCCCCTATTTTGGTGCAGAATAACACTTTATGCCTTAAAAATGTGATTTTTTACATCTACAAGATCCCTAATGCATTTGCATGATTAAAGTGATGTGTTTGCTTGATTAAAGTGACATGTTTTCAGGGACATATCAGTGTGTTTGTGCATCATGACATGTTTGCAAGTTATAGCAACACTTTTAAAGCAGGTCGACGCTTTTGATTGATACATATCAACGTGTTTGTTTTTACACATCGACACTTTTGTGGTAGTTTGATGTGTTTGCTTGAAATACAGTGATGCATTTATTTATCTCTAATTATCATTTTTTTTGTATTTTTGGATTTCCTAAATTTCTAACTTGTTCTTGTTTCTTGACCCTTTGTTCTAACATTTGTGCAACTTGTGGCATTGGGAGAAGGGTAATAAACATTTGAATTTAGTTCTCTTAAAATAAAAAGAAATCACATTTCAAATTAGTGCTCCTAAAATAACCACAACTTGGACATTTCATTTGGTGCATTAAAAGGAATCCAAAACATGAACATCTCAATTTGGTGCTTTAAAAATAATCCACAACTTGAACATTTTGATTTGGGCTTAAAATGGACAACTTGAACATTTTGATTTGGGTTCAAAATTGAACAAGAAAAATTTCACTTTTTGAATTCAAGCTTAAATTGAACTCATATTTGAATTTGGGTACCTGAAAAATGAATTCTATGTCATGTCTGGTAAACTAGTGGTTGTGTATGCTATTTCTTTGCGCATTTTGAGATCTTGGAAATCAAAAGCACCATTAGTTTACAATATTTGTTTGTTTACCTAAGGTATGACTGTTTTGCAAATGGACTCCCGTCGTGAATCTTAAGAAGGGCCTTGGGGATTAGAAACAATGTCATTATCATTTATTTTAATTAGGAGACCTACTTGGGGATTAATAATTCAAGGTTTCGATCTCAACAATATGTTCAAGCGTGATATAAAAAGGGGGTAGAATGAATGTTGTACCCCAAGGTGTGGCCAACATCCTTTAAGCCAAGCCTCATGGCCCTTAATCCATCAATACATGTATAGATGAAGAGAGTGGAGTAGACCCCTCCAATATTGAGAATCCCCAAATGAGCTCATTGTTCATTGATTTCCACTATGAACCTTGTTAACTAGAAGCCTTTAATACCCTTTGGTCGTCAGCTTATAAGGGTGCAATGTACAATTATCATGCATGAAGTTACTCACCATGTACTATCCCTTGTTGAGGTGACTAATATTCCTTGATTTGGACTTTGTCCTTTTTAAGGTGAGAGGTGTGAAGGTGGTATATGGCCTTCGTATACTCTATTCACCCATTCATTGGATTGGTATAGCTTCAACATGTGGTCCCACTATAAGGTGATACACCCATTCTAAATACTATCTAGGTTGTGTATTCTTGTTGTGTCTACATTGTTAAATACCAATGACACCAAATAGTAAGCTCATGGCTTGCAAAACAAACCTTAAAAATCCTAGAAGTCAATCCTCTATGTTGTTATTTTCTATTTTTTATTTCTTATCAAATCAAAAAACACAAAATCAGTCTTCAAACAACCAAAAAATATCAAAACTTAAGTTGATTTAGGTCTGAAAATTGTAAGTTCTATCTCTATGCCAAATTGATACATTTGACTATCATTTTGTGCCTTTTGCTTGCATCTTAATGTGTCTGAGTTTTCATCTCAATGTGTTTTTCCACAAAATGGCATGTGTGTGCATCTCGACATGATTTTCCCAAAGAAGCTCTCCATCAAACCTGAAACACAGTTATAACAACATGTTTAACTATTAGATAGTGATGCCTTTGTATGTCAGACAATGATGTGTTTATCTTTTAGACAATGACGCATTTGTCCATAAACCTCCTCTTTTACAAAATATCACCGCTTATGTCTGAGTTAGTGTAGTGCTTTTGACTATGAATCAACACATTTGTAAAATAGGGTGTTTGACTATCAATTAAAATTTCCAAAACAATTAAAACTTAGTTTCCAAAAAAATACATCAAATATTTAGTATAGTATCAGAGACTTATATCAAATAGACTTACAAGCATAACCAGTCCTCTTAAAAATAGTAAAAAAATCAAACATCCCACATCATCCTTTTATCTTGGGTTTTCGTAGAAACATATTTTGTTAGCTTGGACTCATTAGTCTAGGACAAGTAAGGATTATCATCAAAACCAAATAAAAAATGAGATCTAGTTAACTATTGTCTTGTTTAGGTTTCATATCTACATCCACTTATCAAGCATCCACGTCAAAACTTCAGTTCAAAACCTACTTAGTGTGTCTCTCTCCAAATCCAATTTGAAAAAGAACTTTCATCCAAAACATTCATTCACACATCTCACCCAAAATCAAGAGGTCGTAGTATCTCTTTTATTCCAATAAAAATGAGGTCTCAAGCCAAAAGCAAAATGCAAAATCTTGATCCAAACATGACAAATATATACACGGATCCATCCTAGGAAAACAACAATTAAAACCCAAACATGTATGAACCAAGGGGTGTCGAAGCACCACCCCCAGTAATTCCTAACAATATTCCAAATGTTGATGGGTTTGTACAGGATGTAACACCTGAAGAGTTGGTTGAGGAACAAACAAGATGCTCGTTCAATGAAACTAATTAAAACAATCCAAGAAACCAACCCAGATTAGGTTTTTTATTGCTTTCCAAACAAGGAGCTATATTACCATCCACTTTCGACATAACAAGAATCCAAAATGTCACTATTGACATTCCATCCCTGACCTTAGGGGAAACTAGATCTAGTAATAACATACCACCTTCACTACAACCAAAACCTAATCTCACTACTCAAACACCTAATAATCCTCCTACTAATTCTTCACAAATTATAGAAAACATTGAATAAACTACCATTCCTACCAATTCCACATAGGTAATGGTACCACCCATCCACACTAAGGCTCCCACATTCTCCATGCACATCATCAACCCTACATCTAGTTAACTTTTTGCCTCCACATAAACAAATAATCCACATACACAATCATATCATCCTTCACAAACACCACCACATCAACCTCCACCTAACAATCCTAACACCTCCCATCCAATGACAAGAATGCATGTAAAACCATAAAATATACCACCTACTCAATACATCACCAACTCCATGACACAACCCCGATAGGCTCCTAACTTTAATCCTAATTACAACATACACCAATATAATCAAAATACTTACTCCACTCAAAATACCATCACATCACATCAATATACTAATCCCCCTAACTACATACATCCATAACACAACACCCCTCCATAATACCAAAACCTTTTACAATAATACACCAATCCTAATCCACAAAACCCCTCATATGGTTATCAAAATCCATCACCATCAAACTATGTCTAAGGTCAGAAATCACCACATCCCACACCTTCTTACAATCCAACAGATCCCAACAATCTAGATCTTCATATCCATAATTTGCAACAAAAAATGGTGAGCATTCACATGGTCCCACAGAAAAAGATAGATCCCAACAATCTAACTCTTCATATCCATAATTTGCAACAAAAAATGGCAAACAGCCACATGGTCCCATATAAAAATATCTATGCAATGGAATTCATATGTCCCTACCCATTTGACAAGACTTTATATATGCCACCCTTTCCACATCACTTCAAAATACCTAAATTTGAAAATTATAAAGGAAAGGGAGACCCTCATTATTACATGAGAGAGTTATACATAGCTTATTTAGAGGTAATGTATAACGTTACTTATCTAATGACCTCTTCCCAATGATCTTAGGAGGGCAATCCATGGAGTGGTTTTTTAGACTCCCTATGGGCATAAGAACCTTTAACGAAATAGTTGATAAGTTTGTCTCACATTTCTCCTATAACATGAACCATGAAATGACAATGACAAACTTATGCACCACTAAATATAATGATGAAGAAATATTTTACTCCTTACAAAGGTGGAAAAACTTAGCTAGCAAGAGCCCATGTCACATCCAAAAAAAATAGATGGTTGAAATGTTCATCCAAAACATGAACACTGAAGTAGGCTTCCACTTGAAAATTCTATGTTCTAATTCCTTTGAAGAAGTCATCAAAAAGGGTTTACTATTGAGAAATCCCTCATTGCCAAAGGACTTGTTAAAATATTCAAGGAAACAAAATTTATTCAAACTCTTCAAATGACAAGTCCCACTATTAGAAGAAGAATAAAAATATTGTCAATTATGGTGTGGTTGATATAAAAATGGCTCAAAATATTCAACCCACCTTACATATACCAACACCAAACAATGTTTAGACATCAAAAAATACACGGGATAACACACATCAACCACCTCCTAGACTCAATAGCAACCCACAACAAAAAATCACTCATTTAGGAGAACCCATTGATTCTGCACTTCGCAAACTAATCCAAGAAAATGTAGTCACACTTTTGGAAATCAATCAATTCAAACCACAAGTCAAACTATCATGGTGGAAAGACATTGATTTTTGTGATTACCATAGGGTAAAAGGACAAAAAACTCCCAACTTTCTCAGATTGAAACAACTTATTCAGGACTTGATTGATAGGGGAGATATCGCTATTAAAGATCATCCTAAAAATTCATCACAAAATAATCATATTAATAATATCCATGGATCACATATTGAAACATTAAGCATATATCAATATAATATTCTTGAGCATGATCAAAATCATTTAATTATGTATAGCAATGGTCATAACCTATCCACCTCATTTGACTTCATGATAGGACGTGTTAAAGAAGTGTGTTGACAAGAAGCCTCCATCTCTCTTGCCACTCCTACATCCCTGAAACCTTTGCAACATCAATCTACATCATCCCTAGAAACTGACTCATCCAATAATAACATCTTCTAGTATTTTCCCCAAGGTGTATCTACAATAGATAATCCACTGTTTGATATAGATCCAATCCATAATCATGAAACTTTAGACCAAATACCATCATGCATCCTATCACCCACCATTCCCACTCCAGATATTCCTATTAAAATTCCATTACCACCATGCCAACATATTGAGACTACCCAAGAGTCCTTTTTTCCTACCACATTATCATAACTTGATCTATGTCAAGAACATTATCCAAAGCATCAAGTAGAATTCCCTAAAACTAATCAAGATCAAGTTATTCAAAACCTGCCATTTCATCCCATCCTTGATCAAGATCCCATTATCCATTTCCGTGATTCCAAAATTGAAGAGTATCCCATCCATATGTCAATAACCTCCATTTCCATGGTTGATAATTTTTCTTCTAGTGGACACATAGATGATCTCTCTCTTGTTCATCCAAAACTAGAGTCTTTCTCCATAAACATATTTGAGAATGACAAATCAAAAGGAATGAAATCAAAGAAAGAACTAGTATCCTATCAACTTGGATCACTCACATTTTTCAAAGTCGTCTTTCTTACTGATGAGAAGATAAACACCATTGATGATTCCCATACAAAAAATATTTTGTACCTTGTTATTAGAACAACACATATGGACTATTGCAAACAAGATTTTTTAAAGAATGCAGTATAAATGAAAAGGATTGGGCCTACATAAAATGGGTATTCTGAAACTAGTACATTTGTTTAATAAACATAAATATAAAGGTCTTAATTATTCATCAATCAATAAATATAAGGATGTTAGTGGTACCTCCATGATGTTGGGGGCAATTGCATCTGATGCAAACATCGAAATAGGTGTTATGAATAGTCCTTACCATAAGGTTCCTACCAAAACTCCACCCATCCATATAATAGGCCATCATTCCCTAATTCTTCCATCCACTAAAGGGGACCAACAAGAGAAAAATAATCTTTACAAAGAGAAAGATCAAAGTCAAGTCATTGAAGCTAATAAATACAAAAAATAAAATCGATGCATACAATCAAAATAGATCTCAAAGAAAATTGGATAATGCAAACCATCCAGTCCAAATCAAAATCCAAAAGTCAATGAAACTGTAACTATGGGTAAATTTCCAAGTTAGCTTTAAATCAAAAAGTGAAATAAAACCCTAGCATAACTATGAAGAACAAAGGAGGAAATAATGTAAAACAAAGAACAAAGTTACCCAAGTCCTTCAAAACCTCCATGAATCGCCTCCATAGCCCTTCTCCATTTGTTGTAAATATGTTGTGTGCCCTCATATTTTTATGAGAAAATATACCTATGACTATGACCTAGCAAATATTGAAGGATTCCTATGATAATGCAAGTGAAACTAAATTCTACATGCAATGGAGAAACTTGCAAAATAACAATGTTAGCCTAAAATGGATAAAAGATGAAGTGTGTGTGTCAAAAGATTGAGAGATGAAGTCAAGAGATGTCAAAATGAGGCTAAAATTGCCTTTTATAGAAAAGTCAATTTTAGATGAATGGCCAAGATTGTCAGTTGAGAAATGCCCTAAGATCAAAGGTTAAAATTAAATGTGACAATTAGAAATTAGGGTTAGGGCAACATTTGAAATGAAGGGCTAAGATTTGATTTTAGAATTGCATGTGACAATTAGCAATTAATTAATAGATGAATTTGGACAAAAGGACATAATTAAATATTTTAATTACATTAAGAAGAAATATGGAGAAAATTGAGTTCGCAGGCCTAGGTCAATTTTATGTGTCTACATAAACTATGGTACCAATTCAAAACAAAAATTATATCTATCAAAAGTGTCTACCTACTTCAAATCAAACTTTTATATCAACACACAAAGTGTATGAAAGTGTCGATCCTAAATGTACTCAAAATATTGCATCCACACTCCATCATACACCATTCAAAGTTTGGAAAATAAAAAATACTACATCCAAACTACCAAGTAATTCATCCACATCTCACATCCCCCACCAAAATCTAATATCTCACATAAAATTGAAAAATCCTAAATCTCACATTCATCGTGTCTTGGTAGCAAAAATTTATCATAAGGAATCTAATGGCACTCTATCGCGATGTGCATATTTGGATGAAGCCAACTCTAGTACCAACTTAGAGGGCCACAATAACATTAATGGGATGTCTACAAGTGTACTATTTTGGTGAAGCAACTCCTCAAGGCAGGACATTATTGGAACATTATGACAACAACATCGACATTTGCATCACCAGGTGTTCTAGCATAGTTGATGATCATTTCCAAAAAAAACTAAAAAAAAAGTAAAGAGAAATAATCCATCCAATGGTAAAAACCATTTTTATGATGTGTTGGACAAGTACCATGATGAAAACCTGACAAATAGGCGTCATGTGTAAAATCAATTATCTATGTGTACCAGTTCATTTGGGAGTATCTTATCTTGTGTATTATGACAATAATCCAAGATGAATTATCTATTCAATTCATTTAACTTTCATCCATCTTACCTATAAAAACTAAATTATGTTAGAAAGGAAAACCAAGTCCCAATATGACTTGTAAGATTTAGCATTTCCAAATTAAATCATTAACAAGAATTCTTGTTCACTTAATAGCCCATACAAGAAATGGGTACTCATTTACTTAAAATACATGCATAATAATTGTCATAGTCATACTCTTTTTACAAACTTAGTAACACTTTCTTATCATGTAACAATTACTCAAAGCATAGTATTTAAGGAAACATTACATCTCTACAAAGTAAAACAGGAATACAATCTTTGCTTCCAAAAGTGGTACAATCTTTTAATTTATAACATGCTCAAGTACTTGCTTTTATTTCTTCCAAATACATAAATAATGATACAATTACAGAGATTTACAATATAGAAACACTTGAAAACCCAAGAAGTTGCCCTTAAATCTAACACACCACTTGTTTCATATTTTCATGGACTTGAAAAAAGTTCCAAAGCACATCTTCCACATCTCCCTTCAACTTGAAAAGTACAAAATGAAAAAAACACAGCAATATACTAATGGGCTCTCCTCCCATCCATAGGGTTATAGAAAAACCCACCCCCGAGCATGGGGTATTCACTTAGCCACATGAACACAACTTCACTCAAGACTCAAACACATGTACTACCACAATATTACACATATACAACTCTCATAACAAGTCATTCACATAGAATCACAACACATTCTACCACATTGGTTTACCCCAAGGGTAAACCACTTAGGGGGAGTAGGGGCTCAACCAAACATGGGAAAATAATATATATAAGCATCAAATCACATCTCCACAATAATGCTCCACAAAATATCCATACCAACTCCTCAACACCACACTAATGCCACAAAACCCAAAATCATCCTAACACCCTTATTCCTCCCAACAACACATTTGTGAATAAACAATGAGATACTCATATCCCATAAATTCAAGGGTACTCATACCCACAATAATGGCCATTACCTAAATGGGATACTCTTATCCCAAAATGAAAAGCCCCTATGTGAGGGAGCTACTCTCACTCAAAACCCCTGCACATGGAGGACCAAAAGCTCCTCTATACAAGAGGAGGGAAACTCCCCTAAGAAAGAACACAAAAAAATGATACAATACATACAACAAGATTGATGTCACATAAAAAAAAATCCCAAATAGAAACCCCCAAAACAAAAACCCTCAAATCAAGTTCACCTTTTAAGAAACACAACATATAATTATGAAATATTAAGGAAGAAGAATACCTCCAAATGCTATAATCCCAATAATGGTGGACTCTATTGGACGGTTGGTCTCCTCCTCTCTCCAGCAATCTCCTCCTTCCTTCCAAGATCTCTCAAAAACCAATCCAAGATCACAAAAGTGCCAAGAACAAAAGAACAAGGTAACCCCCTCCTCTCCATGAGGAAGATGTTTTAAAGAAAAGGGAGAAATAACTCCCTCACATAACCACCTAAACCACTTAACCAACCACCCTTTTTTTTCACTCTTATGAGTGGGGACCAAATAAGGATTAAAACATTTCTAAAAAAGATTACAAATTACAAAATAGCCTTCCCACCTATACCTTTAGGTCCTATGCCAAGTTTTATCGCATAAAACACACCCTAGAACCCTCTAAACATACTTTAAAATTCATTTTTCTAAAGATTGAAATTAAAATCACATAAAACATAGTCACATGATACATGATGCACATCATATATGAAAACCATGTAACTCAACATAAAAATCAATATCCCATAGGATCAGATGCACAACAACACATGGTGGCTAAGTGAATCCCCTCAATTCCATCAATATTATAAATCCTTGTTCACTCAACAAGATGTGTCAATATGATAGAAATATTCACATATACACATAAACCAAATAAAAATACATCATTTTACATATCAATACAAATCAACTAATCTAACATAAAATATCATATATGATTCTTCATTTTAAAATGCATTAATCAAATACCCATATCAAGATTATTACATACACACTATAAAAATAATATCTATCAATATCGCTCATAGAATATAAATTTTTATTGTCATCATCATAAATATTGGGAATATCAAAATGTATCAAATGTACCCGGTGTGTTATCAATCATAAGAAAAACATGAGTGCACAAATTACAAGTCTCACACTATCTCATTGTCATACCATCACCTATGTAGCATTATCCAAACATTTAGCTTGGGTAAAACATTTTACCCTATTACAAGATAGTTCTTGGAAGTAAAACCCTTTATCCTAGATCCATTTTCATAATGCCCATCCTCCCCATCCTTAACATATCCATTTCCATTTCCCATGTTCTTTTGTCCAATCATAGTGTCCCATACATTGCTAGACACTGGGGGCAGGTGATTACTCCCAATTTTGAACAAATATCATGATATATGCCTTCTAGCTCACTTAGTGATCTATACACCTTCCAAAAAAAATATCAAATAATCCAAAAATCCAAAAACATTCAAAAATCTCCAAAAATCCACAAAAAATAAAAAAATTCAAAAAAATATAAAAACTTAGCATCATCTACCATATCCATAATATATTTCCATTGTCTAGACACAAGATTAATAAAAACACAAACTACAAAACATCTTGATACATTGAACATTCATGAAACAATCAGGAATCATAGACTCTAGCTAAACTATCTATAAAACTACTGATCAATTGCAAAATCCACTTTACACATCTTATCCAACAAAGCATGCCTTAATAGATGTATCCTTCCTACAATAGGTATTATCTACCTTGAGAAAATATTTTCTAGCAATAAATCTAGTAGTATTTGATTTGTTTTATCTTTGAGTCTTTTATTTCTTTATTTATCTTATTGTTATATTTCAATGTTCCTCGAGGATATCTCATGAGAGGAGCAAGAATGCCCAGCAAGGTCATTGCTTTAATATGTCATGTTTTTGGAATGTGTTTAATCATTTCTATGATAGGTATGTTTCCTTGTGTGTATTGGACTAGGTTCAAGCATTAACAAATTGCCCTATGTATATAAGGTCATAAATTACCTTTATGCATTAGGGTTACCATGTTGTGAATCTATGTTCCCTTACATTTTTTGACAAGGTTCTATCATGTCTAGTATGTTTAAGAATAATCCTTGTTTTTTGTCTTAGTCCTAACAATGGATACTGAAGTCACCAGGGTTAGTCTCAACTTTGTGTACATATATCCACTTGTCTCTTATCAAAACTTAAGGCAAAAGGAAACAAAGGTTTCCATCGCAATTCATGCCTTGGTGAGCATACATCCTATTGCCACATAATAAAATGCTTTATGATGATAAAAAGGCACAAAATAGAAAGCAAGTGCTATATCAAACCATCTCTTTCTATTTACATCACTCATCGATCAACATTCACTATCTTATCACTATCTTTCTTCTATACTAATCTTTCTTCCATTTCCAAATCTTTCATATTCTACTATTTCTATTTTCCTTCACCTTTATCACACCTTCATACTTTTTGAGAGTTTCACTAAACAATTTCATTCTTTTGTCAAAATCTTGAGGGGTCATCATACATTCATTTATTCATTTCATTGGGGCAAACTGGGGCACGTCTTCACTTTCTTTGAAACAACGTTATGAAAACACATTGTCTCAAAGAGGGGAAAAATGTAGACACCTAAATCTGACTAAATGATTAAATTAATGATCATTTTCACTTCATCTTGATAATTAAATAATTTCATATTATTTGATTAAATTCATATTATTTATTCCTCTATATTAATCAAAAAATTAAGATTATTTAATTAATTTATTAATTATTCCTCTATTCATCTATATTAATTAAATAATTGCTATTATTTGATTAATTTACTAATTATTCTTCTATTCTAAAGTTTAATTAAATTAATTATTATTTAACTAATTATCCCTTTTCCACTTCCTAAATTGAATACTTGTTTTAATTATTTAATTGATTCATTTATCTCTCAACATTATCTTCTTCCAAAATAAATAAAATTATTTATTTTATTTATTAAATCTCACTTTTCACATGTAAATAATAATTAAATTTATTTAATTATTTAAATACTCGTGCAAATTCCACCTCACATGTTGACTAATACTTACTCTCAATCCACTCCTCAATCAAATCCACTTCACTCCCACTCACTTCGAGTTCTATAAGCAATCAATTCAGTCTAGTAACCATCAATCTAAGTTAACACTCCAATCAATCCTCTTAACTCAATCATGCAATCAGTTATCTAAAATCATGGAGTGTCATCGGATATCTATAAATGCAACCATCCTCTCCTTCATTTTTCATCTCAGATCATGCAAGAAAACTATACTTTTATTTTACAGGTTCTTTTGTGATTATTGTGCTAAATACAATTTCTCTCAAGGTGAATAGAGGAGAGAAATGGAGTTGTACTGAGGTGAACTGTGTGTGTGCTTGCAAGGTTTGCATCATTTTTAATTTAATGTATCTTATTTACTCAATCATTGTGATTATTTGACTATGTTATCCTTTTGTTATTGCTTTATTCTTTCAATATTTCACAATTGATTTATTTATGATCATACACTAACTATAATTTTACCCCCTTTCATATATTGATTGTTGCTATCTAATATAACCTTCTTGTCCTTTTAGACCTCTAATCGTTGATCATTAAAACATATTATTATTGTATTTTTAATGATAATCGTTGCTCCTCAAACTTGAATTACTCCACATAATTGTTGTTGTTAATAATCTATTATATATGCCTTCTCTTAGTCTTTATCGTTGTCTTGTTCTTTGTATTTATTGCTGCCCTTAGTCACTTTACTAATGACTACACTTTTACAATATTGATCGTTGCATCTTTTACAATATTAATATTACTTGCTACTCCATTTATTTATATATGAATCATTGTTTTTATTCAATGAATCACTCCATCATTAATATATATATTGGGCGCTCGTCATAAGAGGTCGGTTTCATAAAATAAATTAATAACATCTTTTTTTCAGCACCATTACTAAGGACCAGCATAATAAACATAATGAAGTCGACCAACTAGTGATTAAGTTGTAATGAGAATATGGTCAGCCAAACATAGGTATTAATTGATATTGTGAATTTTGTCTTTTATACAAAAGGAAGTCGGAACATAGAGTGTGGTTGGCCAGCACCAGGGCTTAAATTTGATGGTCGTATTTAATCATTTTAGCTGTAAAATACAATTAAAATTTTAGAAAGATTCTATCACTTGAAAGGTAAAATTTTAGTTAAACTGTCAAAATTTCTATGTAATTATTCTTATATATGTTTTTTCAATCTACATATATTTTTATTAAAATAGATAACCTTTAATATTTGAAAGGAAACTTCAAATAAATGAACGTCACAAAAAAAATTGCTTGACAGGCAGGGTCGACCGTCAAATTTAAGCCCTGCGACATAGGGAGTCAACCAAAATAAGTTTAAATGTCTTGGGCATCTTCATATAAATATATGAATCTTTTATGTATCAATTGTGGTCGGACAACAATAAAATTTTATTGTAATTTTTCTTTCATAATGCAAAGGAGGGTGTCAAAGAAGGGAAGTTAGCCATCAATCTTGACCAAGCATAAAAATGACTTTTTGTTCTAAGTTAATGCACATTTGTGAGGCATCAACTTGAAATAATATGATTTTTCCCTTAAAACATTTAGTGGCCTTTGGCCTTAGTCCATCATATGATTTCTTCTACTAAAAAATGTTCCTTTGACCTTTGACATCAATAATAATATTTCTATCAATCTTGGTAACGAATTATTTCATGACATCAATGACAACATTTGCAACAAATAGAAACAATTGCAAGTGTTTTAGATGGGGATCCAATAAAGATAGAGGCCAAGACCAAAGGAGAATAAATAAATCATTGTAGTGAAGAAAGAAAGGTGTATCAATTCTACAAAGATTCTACCCATGATTCATTTAATTATCCAAAGGTAGTATAATATAACAAGAATGGTCAAGCCACCATGAAGAGTGAAGAACTATCTAGGACAAATGTGTCAAAAGGTGAATAATTAATCATTAGAATACCTAAAGAAAGCCCCTTAAATTATTGAAGATGTTTGAAAAAAGAGATAGAGAATGATGAGTAGAAGGAAATCTCTTGATAGAAGAAGAGAATATAGAGAATGATTATTTGGAAATAAAAGAGCTATTTCAAAGGAAATTCATAACAAAACATAGAGAAAATTAAGGAATACATAATAATTAGAGGAAAAACAAACATTGCAAAAATAAAATTGGAATTGGTAATATATTATTTAATTGAAGAGAATGTGGAGGGTTTTCCTACAAAAGGGGTCATGACCTTGTGGTAGAAAAAGAAAAAATATATCAAAGAAGAAAATGAAAAAGAAGACTAACACAAGGCATGCTTCTCTAAAAAATAAGATTTGTTGTTGAAAGAATTGGCCACCTTTGCAAAAGAAGATAATTTCATGGAGAATTTGTGACACTTTACCAAATACTTGACTAAACAAAAAGAGGGTAGTATGAAAAAAAAACTAATAAGAATGGCCAAAACCTCAAAAAAGTGGCACAAACACCCTATTTTGAAATATTTAAGAATACAAAATAAATGGGTGAAAAAATTATCAGTAGATTTAAGTGTTGATGTAAGCATCATGCTCGAGATAATTTAGGATGCCTTGGGTAGATCGATATTACACAAGACACCATACAACATTTTGTTGGTTGATGGGACATCAATAAGCTTCATAGAAACTTGTAGTAATGTAGAAGTAAACTTACTAGGGATAAAGATAAGGGTATATTTTGAGGCTATAGAAATGAAAGAAATTTTTGATGTGTTTTATGTTATCCTAAACTTAAAATGGTTTGTTAATTATAATGGATTATTTGACTCCCATAAGGAAGAACTAATATTTCATATAGAATATCGGGTAGTACATATTCCCTCATGCATATGAGTGGTGCATATGTGGAAGAGAGTGCAACAAAAAGATGTAGATGATGAAGAATATTATAAGGGTTTATACTCCCTAGGAATAATACCTAAGATAGAAAGAGATGAGAAACCTAATTCAGAAGAAGAGATTGAGGAGGATATTAACCTTTATAGTAAAAAAAGTGAGGATGTGAAAGAACCATGGCTTATAAATGAACCAAATGTAAGAACTAGAAATTTTTTTAGAAGCTATCAAGGTATATAATCTTGGGAGGGTCAAAAAATAGCTCAATATAGCACTACAAAAGAGAACATCACACAAAAAAAGAGGTAGAAAACACTAATAAAAAGGAAATAACTACACCAAAAACTCATAATATGTACCACATAATGGAGGGAATTTACCACATTAGACTACCTCATTACTTGGGAGTAGATGACCTCTAAGCTACCTAGAAAATATGGAACAAACATTTTAAAAGGAAGACTTAAAAAGGGAATCCTTAGAAAACACCTTGATATGTAGTACATCATGGTGGTGGGACACTCATAAAACCAATATCCCTATTTGGAAGAAATTGATTGTACTTATTACAAAAAGATACCTACTTGAAAAAGGGTATCTATTAAAACTCCATGCCAAAACATTACAAAGATTTTGACCCTAGAATATATTTGACAAATGGTATAAGATTATTAGATAACATAAAATAATGAAATATTAAGGGTGAAATTATTCTATTAGACCTTATCACACACAATAAAAATATAGTACATGTCAATCAAGAAAACAGGGCAAAATAATGAAGTCAAAGCATTGTACAAGAATATTTTTGCAATACCTTCTCATTTTATGAGCCCAATAAATAAGTGATAACAACATTGCAAGAAGAGTTATGAATAGAGATTTTTTGAAGAGGTAAACCCCACAAAGTGAATAATTAATTTGGAAATTTGTGGAATGGATGGATGAATCTAATGTGGTTACTTAAAGAGTATGTCACATGGTTAAAAGAGGAATTGAAAGATAGCATGAGGAAGAGGATCCAAATAACTTATATGTTGAGATAGAAGAAGGAGAACAGAGGATGATGCTAAAAATATGAAAAAATCTAAGTACTTTTGTTAACCCTTAATAATAAAAGAGGAGAACATAGCATCTTAAGGAGAACCTAAAATAAACATGGTAGGAAACTATTGGAGAGATCAATAAATCAAGTAGGTAGTGGAAATTCTATAAGACTATGAAGATATACTTCTCAAGAACTTTACTAAATAAAGGAGATTAAGGAAGAATAAATTTTAATGAAAACATAGTTGAAGGAGGGTGCTAAGGCATAGAAGAAAAGACCTTATAGGTTAAATCTTAATGTCAAAATTAACTTAAAACAAGAAATAGAGAAAACATTGGTTGAAAAGTATATTCTTGGTTCTTTGGATAACATGAAGTTAAAATAAAAGTGAGGGACAAACTAAAACTACAGTTTTAATTGAATAGATATTTTTTATGTATATAGTGATTCCCTTTGGCTTAAACAATGATATGGAGTAAAATAGTGATAAATGTGCTTACACAATTTATCCATGATTTCTTATAAGTGTACTTGGGTGAATGGATAGCATATAGACTAATAAAATATCATATCCAAGTTTTGGTGATTATTTTGAAAATGATTTTGAAGCCTCCAAATAGCTCTAAACTTGAAAAATGTATATTTGTGGTACCTTTTGGTACACTATTGCAACACATTATATGAAACAAGGTATATCCATTAAAAGTTGCAATAATATTGAATGTACCACCCGAGTAAGTGCATGGATCTGTGACACAATTTTGGTGCCAAATTGTAAAAAAAAAAACCCGTAACAAGCCATACTCCACTCGCCAAATTTGGAGAGCACCAAATGGCTTGAATTTTGCAATGAATGTTTGTGAACTATGTCTTCTTCTCTTTCTCTACTAGGGAGACTATATACATGAAATAAACATTTAAGTATAAGTTGATATTTACATATGGACATTTACTTTCTTATACTTTAAGTTATATTTCAAGTATATAGTTTCAGGATGTTTGAGAGTGGTTTCAGATTCTAGGAGTTATAATGAAAATTCTAGTTTTTGGAAGATCTTAAAAATTTTAGATTGTCAAACTTCAATAATCAACATATCAAATTTCAGTAATTAGGAGGTCAAATTTTAGTAGTCAGCAAGTTGTATCATCTTCCTCTCTCACTCTCTCCTCTCTACTCTCTATCTCTTCACTCCCTCTCTCTCTCCCTTTCTCTCTCCCCTCTCTCTCACACACACACCCATCTATCTCCTCCCTACATATACCTCCCTCCCTCCCCTCTCTACTTCTCTCTATCTCTTCTCTCTCTACATCTCCTTCCCTCTTTACTTATCTTTATCTCCCCTCTCTCTCTTTACCTACCTCTCCCTCCATCACTTTTTATCTCACCTATGTCTCCCTCCCTACCTCTTTCCCTCTCTACTCTCTATCACTCCTCTCCCTCCCTTTACCTACATCTCTCTCTCACTCTCTATCCCTCTCTTCCCCCTCTTTCTCTCTAACTCTCTCTCTATCTCATAATTCTCTCTCCCTCCCTCTCACTCTCTCCTCTCTATCTCACCACTCTCTCTATCTCTCTCTCACACACACACAAACCTCTATATCCCTCCCTAAAAATCCATCCCTCCCTCCTTCCCTCTCTACTTCTCAATATCTCTCCTCTCCATCCCTCTCTTGACCTCACCATCCTTCCCCTTCTTTTCATCTCTCCTCCCAATCTCTCTCACTATTGTCCCTTCCTCCCCCCTCTTTCTCTCTCAATTGCTCATTTTCTCTATCTCATCATTCTCTCTCTCACACACACACACACCTCTATCTCCCTCCGTCCCTCTCCTTGCCTCCCTCCCCTCTCTACTCTCTATCTCTCCTCTCTCTTTCCCTCTATATACCTTCCTCTCCCTCCATCACTATCTCTCTCCATCCCTCTCTATCTCACCTATGTCTCCTTCCCTACCTCTTTCACTCTCTACTTTATATCTCTCCTCCCCCTTCCCCTACCTACCTCTCTCTTTATCTCTCCATCCCTCTCTTTCTCTCTCACTCTCTCCTCTCTATCTCACCATTATCTCTATCCCTACCTCTCACTCCCTCCTCTCTAAATCACCATTCTCTCTCTCCCACTTTCCATCCTTCCCTCTCACTCCCTCCTCTCTAAATCACCATTCTCTCTCTATACCACCTTCCCTCCTTCCCTCTCTCTATCTCACCTATCCCTTTCTACCTATCCCTCCCTCCAACCTCCCTCTCTCTCTTTATCTCTCTTTCTCATTCTCTCCTTACCTCTCTACTCTCTATCTCATCACTCTCTCTCCATCTCACTCTCCCTCCTTCCCTCTCTCCCTCCTATCCCTCCCTCTCTCCTTCCCTCTCTACCTACCTCTCCCTCCACTACCTACCACTCTCTCTACCTCTCTCTCTCCTTCCCCCCTCTTTCTCTCTTACTCTCTCCTTCCCTCTCTACTCTCTTTCTCTCTCTCCCCCTTCCTCTCTCCCCTCATTTTCTCTCCTCTTACTCTCTCTCCCTCTCACAAAAACTCACCTCTATCTCCTCATTTCCTCTCCCTTTATCCCTCCACTCTCTACTCTCTATCTATCATCTCTCTGTGCATCTCCTTCCCTCTCTATTTATCTTTATCTCCCCTCTCCCTCTCTTTACCCACCTCTCCCTTCATCACTCTATGTCTCAATTATGTCTCCTCCATACCTCTTTCCCTCTCTACTCTTTATCTCTCCTCTCCCTCCCTCTACCTCTCTCTCTACCCCTTCCCTCTCTACTCTCATTCTCTCTCCCCCTCTCTCTCACACACACACTCACCTCTATCTCCTCCATAACTTTCCCTCCCTCCCCTCTCTACTTCTATCTTTCTCTCCTCTCTCTATATCTCCTTCCCTCTCTACCTATATTTATCTCCCCTCTCCCTATATTTACCTACCTCTCCCTTCATCACTATGTATCTCATATATGTTTCCCTACCTACCTAGGGTTGAGGGATTAAGGGTTGAGGGTTGAGAATTGAGGGTTGAGGGTTTAATGTATAGGTTAGAGGGTAGAGGGTAGATGGTTTAAGGGTTTAGGGTTTAAGGGTTGAGTGTTGAGGGTTTAAGGTTGAGGGTAGAGGGTTGAGGGTATAGGGTTGAGGGATTATGGATGAGGGTCTAATGTATAGGGTAGAGGGTATAGGGGTTGAGGGATTGAGGGATTAGGGTTTAAGGGTTGAGGGTAGAGGGTTAAGGGTTGAGGGTTTAAGGGTTGAGGGTTGAGGGATTAGGGTAGAGAGTTTACTTGGGTTTAAGGGTTTAAGGTTTGAGGGTATAGGGTATTTGGTTGAGGGCAGAGGGTAGAGGGTAGAGGGTTTAAGGGTTAAGGGTTGAGGGTGTAGGGTTTAGGGTTGAGTTTTTAAGGGTTTAAGGGTTGAGGGTATAGGGTTTAGGGATTAGGGTAGAAATGGAGGGAAGGATGGAGGGAGATATGGAGGGAGAAGTGAGATAGAGAGAAGGAGAGAAGAGGAGGGAGGGATAGAGATATATGAGGGTTGAGAATTGAGGGTATAAGGTTGAGGACATATAGGGTTGATAGTTTAGGGTATTGGGTTGAGGGTATAGGGTTTAGGGATAAGGGTTGAGGGTAGAGTGTTGAAGGTTTAAGGTTTTAGGGTTTAAGGGTTTAGGGTTTAGGGTTTAAGGGTTAAGGGTTAGGGTTTAGGGTTGAGTGTTTAAGGGTTTAAGGGTTGAAGGTATAGGGTTGATGGATTAGGGCAGATAGGGAGGTAAGTATTGAGGGAGAGATGGAGGGAGAGATGGAGGGAGAAGTGAGATAGAGAGAAGGAGAGAAGAGGAGGGAGGGACAGAGATATATGAGGGTTGAGGATCCAATGTATAGGGTGGAGGGTTGAGAATTGAGGGTATAGGGTTGAGCACATATAGGGTTGATGGTTTAGGGTATTGGGTTGAGGGTATAGGGTTTAAGGATAAGGGTTAAGGGTAGAGGGTATTTGGTTGAGGGTAGAGGGTAGAAGGTTTAAGGGGTTAGGGTTTTGTTGATGGTGTTTTCATGCACTTCTCAACACAGGTAATGCATAGGTGCATCACCTCTCTTGAAAGACAATCTTCCACAATCAAATTATAGAACACTATCCCAAGGTCTCTTAGATGTCAGGTCTTGACGTTGCTTGGAATATTTTAGTTGGTTTATGTGATTTGTTGGAATCACAAGGTGGAATTGCGTAGTCGAAGCTATAGGGGAATTGAGTCAATGAATGGATTTCTACGGATCTGGAATTACTATGCTTTGCTATAGGTTCAGACAGTAGTATTAGACTCCATTATTTCGTCAGATTTGGCTTTACAATGTGCAACGAACCTTAACACAAGTTGTTTCTAAAAAAGGGAAAAAGAAAAGGGCGAGGAAGATGTTTCTTGGACCTGCAACTATCGATGAACAATGATCATGGAGGTTCCTATTGTGGACATTTTCCTTAAATAGAATTTCACTTAACCAGAATTCTCACAATATCATGAAATCTGTGCTATCTTCTAAGGACTGCAGATATTCATCATTCATTCACTATGGGAAGGTGAATAAAGATGAGATTCAATGAGCAGCAATGAAATCAAAGTCCAGACTAACTTTACACAGTCATCTGCCTTCAGTAAATGACCAAAAGTATGGACAAGAAAAGCATACACACAGCAGCAATTTTCAAAACTAGAGACAACATACTAAAACTACCAAGTCTAATCTAAAGGCATTAAAACAGCAAAGTAACTTAAAGCAAAGCTATAACTAAAAGGGAGAGGAATCATGAAACATATTGAAAAACCCAGAAATACACCAGAAAATGACTGTATTTGCTATTATAATTTCTGCAGCATGCCTTTACAACAACTCAACTCTCTTAGAATGAGAGGAGGAGAGCCCTATTTATAGTTTTCAAAAAATAAAATGAGTGGCCAAGATTTGATTCAATTGTATGGCCAATATTCACTTTACATTAGGGTTTCACCTACCCCCAAATATATTACATTTATAAATAACTTCTTGTTTCTTCCCTATTTCGTCATCTAGTGACAGCACTGTAGCAAATTTGTCTTTTAGCCATTTGCCCTTTACTGTAGCTATTCCTCGAGGAACTCTTCATTGATGACTGGATTGCCCTCTTGCTTCTTCAATGTGGCATACTCCATGAAACTTAGGACCAGGGACTGAAACTTATCCACCTCCATGATGTCAGATTTCAAGATTTGGTAACTCCATTCATGGGAATTGCTGCCAAGCTTCTTCCAGTCCTCATCATACTTAGCAGCATTGTCTTGAAATAGTTTCTATTGTGCGAAGGCTCGGGCAGAAAAGCACATGAACTCAGTGGTGACCTCGGCGGACATTCCATCTTCCATAATTTTCAAGAAGTGGGGCTTGATGTTCTCAGGATTGATCTCGACCGCGGGCATCTCATACCCCGTCATCAGTTTGAGATACCGAATGCACTCCTCTCTATAATCCCTTGCCCATTCAATGTCTGGTGCTATCCATTCCAAAATCTTCTCAAGCCTCCTCTTTCGGTGATCATAGTCTCGCTTCTAGGTGTCTACTAGCCAGTGATCATCATCCTTGAAGGCAAGGTCTTTTTCCCAGACATCGCTTGGCAACGCAAGTATGGCCTCAATCTTTGGGTATGCCGCATCGTACTTCCTTGGGAACTTCTCACAGATCTTCCTTGTGTCCTCGAGAGTTTTATGAACCTCTAGGAACCTATTTGCTGCCCGGGTAGCCAAGTTGATACTCGTGTTTCCTATGTCCAAAACCTGTCGGAACCAATTTTTCATAGTTTTGTCCAAGTTCCGTCTCTTTTCGAGCTTGTTAATCTGTTCCCTAGACAAAAACTGAGGTGAGGCCAATGATGTTGTAGGATGCTCATCCGGAGATGACCACTATTGAATATAAGTCGTTAGATCAGCCACCTGCTCCTTTAGTTCTTCTTTGGAGACCTTATCCTGCTGGATAAGGTGCACCACTGTGGAGACCGACTCTTGGAGATGCTCAACCTTTTGTTCCCTTGTGGCCACTCCCAAGTTGATGGTGGAGACATTGTAAGTTATACCTTGTTCCCCAACCATCGACATTTCTATTTGTACTACCCTTGATCCCGAGGCATCCATGGTTACCTTTGATCTGACCTTCGGCTTCTTCTCTTTTCTGGTGCTTACTCGTGCTCTGGCCATGATGGCTTCCAGCCTTGCCTTGGGATCCTTCAATGTGGGAGTCTTTTGCTTGAGTTGTCTTTGTAGCCAATTAGGCGTTTGGGGTTCTTCCCTTGGTGGTTCACTTTGAGTTATGTTGTCCTCCTTTTCGAGTTTGACAGTTCTGACAACAAGAGCCTTATCCTTTGTTCCTGCATCTTCCTTTCCTTCATCAAAAACTTGTTTGAATGTTTGATGTCTAGCGAGGGACTCGGTGAGTGACTGCCCTTTGGGTGAATCCTTCTTTTCAGCATCGTCCTCCTTCTCGTTTAAAGTATCTTGATGCTCCTCAGGGCTCTCTCCTTATTTGTCCTCATGGAGGAAAGTTTCTTTGTCATGCTCTGGAGTTTGGCCATGTTCCTCAGTTGGAGACCTATTACCTTCTGTCTCAGGAGCAGCAACCTCCTCTTCCTGTGCAAGCCGGTCCTCGACCTCCTTGTCCTCAATTTCCTTGAGCTGCTTACCCCACTCTGCATTGAACTCAGGATCATTTGACTCTTGGATTAGCTCGGCATCACGGTCCTCAGTTCCCTCACTAGACGACTCATAGGCCACCTCATCAATCTCTAGATGCTCGAACAAGGGATGTTCGTGATACTCAAATTCTTCATACTCTGGCAGCTTCTCAGCCTCCAACTGCTGTCGTTCACGCTCATCTGATATCTGCATGGTCGCTTTCATCTTTGGTGATTCAGTGGAAGGGGATGTCATTGGAGCGGAGGCCATAGCCTGAGCTATCGCAGCCTGGACTATCGGATTGGTGAGCATCCCCGAAAGCTCAGATGGCACATTCTGCATATACTTTACAAAAGACTCTAGAAGGCTTGGGGTTGGCGTTGTGGCAGTAGAAATGGAAGGAAGGGAAGGAGACATGGAGGAAGAGTTCATTGGCGAGGTGGTGGTGGACGATGAATCTACGGGAATAACTTGCAAATTGGAGGAGTAGGAGCAAGGTGGACGGAGATATCCACCGTAGGGGGGAGGAAGCAGAAGCTG
Organism: Sequoiadendron giganteum; assembly: GCA_007115665.2. Taxonomy (NCBI): domain Eukaryota; kingdom Viridiplantae; phylum Streptophyta; class Pinopsida; order Cupressales; family Cupressaceae; genus Sequoiadendron; species Sequoiadendron giganteum. The sequence continues at coordinate 376,994,339 of CM021109.1, read as the reverse complement.
GAATTGAAGTAAGCGGCGTAGCAATGGTGATTGTAATGGGTGGAGATCCCAATGAGCTAGATCCCTTCTTTCTGATCCCAAGGGGCAAACCCTTGGGCATCACCATTGTCTCCGTGACTCCAGTTGTTTTTCTTTTCTTCTTACAGGGCTTCGGCTCAGAAGACTTACGGGCATAGACTTTTGGTTTGGGCAGTTGTTCGCTAGCCTCCTTTCTTTTCTTGGTCTTCAGCGATGGTGGAGTCTTAGATGTCTCCCCAGTTGCAGTGGCGGCTTCCTCGCCTTTGGAGCCACTTGGTTCACTTACATGCTCACTTGAAAGATCAATGAATGTCAAGACGACCCCTTGTTGTTTCAATTGAGCCACCCTCTCATCGATCCATGCCCTCATTCGGATTTCAATGGGCCTAGTGAGCACACCAATGTCATTAAGCTCGGGTGTATTCCAGTCAATAGCAAGCAGCGGCAGGTTGGAAACTGCATCATAACCTGGATCCACAACTGTGTCCTCATCCTCCTCTAGCTGATCAGGGACTAGACATAAGTTCACCCTTCGTACATGGATGATGGTCATGTGCATGTAATGCAGCAACCGTACCTCAAGATCATCCCTACAGTTGGCCCAAAATTCCTTGATGTTGTGGAGGTGGGCATATTCACATCCCAGTGCCTTTCTGACATGACCATAAGGATCCATTTGTGGCCTTGCAGTGTACTGTTCAAAGTTATACTTCGCCAGCTCCTTTTCCGAATATCCTGCGCACTGGGAGGTGTGGATCTTATACATCCCCTAACCAAGGTTCATGGGATAGGCAGGGCCCACCAAATGTTTTTCACTAAAGATGTTGTGAATGTGTCGTAGCTGCCGAGTTAGCTCTAAAAGAATGATCTGGTCATTTGGGTACCGGGGCAGCTTGTTCGGTCTTTTGGTGAATTCCTCGGCACGAATGTATGTAAACTTGGGGAACTGTATGTACCAGAAGGTGTACTGCCTGAGGAGGACCCTGGCATTGTGAGATGTCCTCCTATTAAAATCCCCTCCTATTGATCGGATGATGTGAGCAATGAACGTGTCGTTCACCCTGTAGTAGTTTCTTTTGAAATTTCAGAATTGTAACTGAGGGTATTTGTCATAAGGCTTGAGCTCTGGCCCTGCTAGGTAACTGGGCATCATTGTCAATCCTTGATAATGTCACCAATTGGTGAGAGAATATACCAAGTAGGAAGTCATGAAAAATTTGTTGGTTTTCTTCATGGTGGTAAACTGCTCATGGAAGCAGTCGCTGATGATCTCGCCCCAGTAGAAGACAGTGCCCTTACCTCGGAGAATCTATTCTATGAAATAGAACATCCATTCTTGAAAGAAAACTGTGCTGGGAAGGCCCATGACTCGGCTGAGCAGAGTTACAAGGTCATGGTAGTCCTCGAAGAAGTCGCTGCGGAAGAGCTCCTGAGGAAGCTTCCCAGCACTACCCCGTTTGTCCTTCAACCAGCACTGGTTGATAAGATTTTTACACCCCAATGGGTCCTGTTCCCACACCTCTTTATAGTCTTCCATGGTGGGGATCTCCATGCTCTCAAAGGCAGGAATGTGGAAGGTCTCTGTTATACCTGACGAAGACATATCTGCAAGGATATTCCCCTCATGGTCCACTATGGTTCTGGTATCAGATTGGTATGCCTCCACGCATGCCATCACCAGCTCTGGGGCCACTAAGGTCGATGGAAACCTGCAACTTTAGCAAGTCTACTGCTCTTTATTAATCTGGTGTTTGTTGTTTTTGGGTTCATTCTGACCCTCTACGTGAATTCATCAACATCGACTTGTCCGATGTTGGTGTCTGAGACATCCCTCCAAAGGGTAGTGATCTTGGATTAAATAGGGACCCTCTGGAATTTGTATTTCATCAGATCTTTGTCTTCCTTCCCCCTTGGTGGCTTGGTCGTTCCTTTTCCTTTCTTGGAAGCACCGAAAGTCTCTACACTAGATTCCATAAATCCTACACAAAAGATGAGAATTAGTAATGATGAACTTGACAAAATGGCCACCGACAAATCCCTACATGTCAAGATTAGTCCGGTAATCACAATTCATGTTATATAATCATGGAAGCCAGATACTTCATTGTTAGAGGGCAGTGCAAACAATCCAGAGTTCCTGGGCCGGAAATCCCTTGGAAGAATGTCGTTTGAAAGGGAAAAATGAGAATGGAATTCCCATAGGCATTTTCTGAAGTTGGATTTGAAGGTTTGAGGTTGGAGGCGGAGGAAAACCAAATTTTAGAAAATGGGTCGAAATCCATTTTGGATTTGGAGGTCATTTGATGCCTCATTTGGAAGTTCAGGCATCATCTGTAGGGAAGCCGTCTAAAACGGCGCAGAGGAAACGGAATTCCAGGCGGTGGAATCTGGGTGTCGGATTGCCATTGCCGGGAAGTAGCTACGGATCAGCCATTAGGAACGACGAAACGAAAGCAGAAATCCGGGGGAGGAAATCCGGGAGGAAGTTCCTGGAAGCGGTCGGAGGGTTCGGGACAATCAGGCGGCGAATGAGGCACCGGGACCTGGAGGTCAAGGCCGTTTGAAACAGCGCAGGAGGAACGAAATTTCATGAGGGGAATTCCAGCATCCAGAATCCAGAAGAAGCTCAGAGGAAGTCCATATTTCGAGTTTCGGTGGACAGCGGACCGGGGTCCGGGAAGACGTTCGGGCGAGGCCGTTTGGAACGGCGAAGACACAACGGAATTCCAGAGGCGGAAGTCTGATGTTGGGAAAAAAAGTGTCGAGAGTTTCGACCAGAAGATGGAAGATTTTGCGGCCAGGAAGCGAAGTCCGGAAAGCCGGAAGGTGAAAGTCATTTGAAGCAGTGAAATAGGGACGAAATTCCGGAAACCAAATTCCAAGGGAAGATTTGAAGAAGATTGCGAAGTTTTGAATTTAGACGGACTTCAAGGGTCTGCGGTCCGAGGGTCGGGAGGAAGCTCGGACAGGGCCGTTTAGAACGGTGGAGATACAACAGAATCCCGGGAAGGGAATTTCAGAGGTTGAAATCTGAAGAAGGGAAAAAACCAAATTCAAAATTTGAAGAGGGGTATGGATGGCCATGGGAAGACCTGGGCCCGGAAGGCACCAGCACTATTCTGAAGAATAGTTGCGGCATGGTGAAGTTCTGGATCGAATTTTAGGTTACTTAAGGATTGCTTTTCACATTTTTAAAACATGGGTTTTGACCGGAAGGCACGAATCTACTTTATTTTAAACCCATTTTACAATTTGTATGCACAAAAATGCGAAATTTCACAAAATAGAGAGGGAGGGTGCATGAATGGCGAACCTACCTCGAAATCTCGAAGAACGAACAGTCGCTCATGTGGAAAATGGTTGAAAAGGGAGCTCAAAATGCTAGGCGGAAAACACCTGGTCGCCGGAAGTTCTCCAAACTCATCTATCACTCGCGCAATTGATAATGACGATCGAAAAATTTGATTTTATAGCAAAATTTCCATTAATGCGACATTTAATTCCTCTATACGGTAGCAGGTTTGGTCGGTGAATTTGAAAACGCAGGGGCGACAGGAGGTCTGGGGTCCAGAGTTCAGAAAGCCGCCCAATCACAGCCGTTGAAACAGGGAAGACCGATGGGAAACCCGGAAGGGGAAACTCGGCAGAGGAAATCTGGCAAGGGAAAATCGACAGAGGAAATCTGGCAAGGGAATCTCGGAAAGGGAAACCCAACAAGGGAATCCCGGAAACTGCTGCAGTTGCCAGAACGACATTTTGACAAGGAAAACCCGAGTTAACCCGAGACTTAGCAATTTTCGAAAGGGGGGGGGACTCCGGTCAAGCTTGAAATATGGCATTGGAAAATGCACCAACCCCTTTTGGGGCACAAAAATGGGTACGCAAAATGAGGCGAAACAAAAAGGGACCAAAAAAGCAAAGAGGGAAAGAGGGTCCCTGTTCCGAACGGAGCGTGTGTGCAAAAGGCACAACAGGTTTAAGGGTTTAGGGTTTAGGGTTGAGGGTAGAGGGTTTAGGGTATAGGTTTGAGGGTATATGGTTGAAGGATTAGAGTTGAGAGTCCAATGTATATGGTAGAGGGTATAAGGGTTGAGGGTTGAGGGATTAAGGGTTGAGGGTTGAGAATTGAAGGTTGAGGGTTTAATGTATGGGGTAAAGGGTGGAGGGTTTAAGGGTTTAAGGTTTAAGGGTTGAGGGTTGAAGGTTTAGGTTTGATTGTTTAAGGGTTTAGAGGTTGAGGGTATATGGTTGAGGGATTAGGGTAGAGAGAGAGGGAGGGAGGGAGGGAGAAGTGAGATATAGAGGATAGAAGAGAATGGAGTGATAGAGATATATGAGGGTTGAGGATCCAATGTATAGGGTATAGGGTTGAGAATTGAGGGTATAGGGTTGATGGTTTAGGGTATTGGGTTGATGGTATAGGGTTGAGGGATTAGGGTTGAGAGTAGAGGGTAGAAGGTTTAGGGTTTTATGGTTTAAGGTTTA